>VDFB02353493.1:62738431-62920286 GCA_007258455.2 Sequoia sempervirens
TCATTATAGATCTTATATTACAAGCCTTGTGAACATATGCTCTGAAAACATAGAAACTATACTATTGGGAATCAACATTTTTTTGTTAACTATGAGTATATCTAGGTCATGTATATGATGTGGCAAGTTATTTATAATATTGTAATATCCCGAGGAAAACAAATAGTGTGGCCACTATATTTTATCTGGCCCCCTCTTGCATAAGTAACTTGGATGATAGGGATAACTCTTGCTATAAGCATCACCTCGATCTGAGATAGGCATCAAGAAAACAAGCAAGAAACTCCCCAGGGT
The DNA here is from genome assembly GCA_007258455.2 of Sequoia sempervirens. NCBI lineage: Eukaryota > Viridiplantae > Streptophyta > Pinopsida > Cupressales > Cupressaceae > Sequoia > Sequoia sempervirens. Next base: position 62,738,726 of record VDFB02353493.1, read on the forward strand.
CCATGTTGTTCTACTTTGAGAAGCGATTGCCATTTTTTTAAAATGCATCTTGAACAAGCACTACTACCATTTAATAGCCTAGTTTTTATTCCTAGATATCATTCCATGAATTCTTGCCATGTTGAAATGTTTGATAGGTTGTCCAACTTTGAATGGAAGGAATTCCTAGTGATGTAATAGTTTGTAGGAAATAAAACAAAAGTGGGTGTTAGTATATTAGAAACGGAAGACACAAGCAGACATAAGAAGGTAAGCATGTAAATTAGTGAAAAAAACATGACAATTAATTACAAAGGAATAAACAAACTACAAGAACTATGTAGTATATGTTGCACTTTACAAACATTAGATCAAACAAGTAATGTGTAAAAAAATGTTTGAATTAACTATATAGCAAATATTTTTGAGAAATGGAATCTATGTACTTGAATTTAGTAGTACAAAAAATTGAGTATATGATGATGTATCTTGGTTTCTAGGCTATGGCTGGTTGATTTGGATGTTCTAATCTTCATGGTTGTTATATCTTGACTATGCACAACTATTGTTAAATAATTATGACACTATTTGCGTTACTAGTAGGTTTGTTGTAGGGGTTGTAAGCTATTTGTGTTACTTTTGTTGTATGAGCTCTAAGCTATTTGTCTTAGGGCTGTGACATATCAATGTATTTTGATTTTCCACATTGGTGGGAAAAATTTTCAATTCCATCTCAAACAGACCCCCTGAAAATCTAAAATCTAAAATTTAATAAACACTCCTATTTTTCTGCACAAAATTCTAACTATTCCAATGAATAGGAAGAGCTTGAACATTGGGTTTATTCTCTTTTCCTAATTTATTTTGATTTTTTTAATTTAAAAAAAATTACACATTTTTTTTTTTTTTACAATTTCAGTCTGATATTTGTTAAAAAACCACACTAACTTGTTCTTTCAATGTATTTTGATTTTCTACATTGGTGGGAAAAAATTTCAATTCCATCTCAAACACACCCCCTAAAAATCAAAAATCAAAAATTTAAAAAGCACTGCTATTTTTCTGCACAAAATTCTAAATTTTCCTCTACCATTTTTTTCTTTCTTATGAGATCCCCTGCTCCACAAACTTTAATTCTTAAAAAATATTTTATAAGATTACTTCCTAAACTATAGAAATCTATATGTTTAGACTCTATAAACTATTTGCATGTTTTAAAGATATTATATTTCCACAGTTTTAACTTTCTTTTTTTTCTATCAAAATGTTGCTAAACTACTTAAGCGTAATGTGGTATTGCATATCTATATTCTAAATACAAAGTTTCTCTAAGCTATATATATTCCATCTCCTCATTGAATCAGTATATGTGAAGATTAGCATGAATTAACAAACTATGTATTCAAAATTTATCTTGTAATCCATCTAATCCAATCATACTACCAAATCAACAAAGCATCCTTAAGAGTTCTTAGTACAACTCGACTGCATTCCACATAATTCATTGATTTCATCTCACCATGGGCCTAATCCTTAATCAAGGCTTGGCAATATGTTTGGCTCCATTTATTGAATTTCGGTCAAATATGTTACATATTTGTATAATATTGTGTATTTTTATTTTAGTTATTTTAATAAGAATTTTCTTCATTGCATTCAACAAGATTTTATTAAAATATTGACTTCGTAAAATTTTGCATTTTATGTCATCATGAAGCTTGAATGGTCAACATTAATCTAATAACATTGTATGAATTGTTTAAGTTGGGAATCTAAACTATCTAAGAAATTTAAATGTTTTTTTTGTAAATCCTAAGTGTTAGGCTAAGATCATGACTGAAATATTTCTATACAAAAACATTTGTAGTAGCACAGGTAATCAATAAAATTCATGGCATGGCATGTTAAGCAAACACAAATATAATATAAGAAGACAAATATTGTAAACTAAAATTTTAAAATAAAAATATGTGTAAATAAGTATTTTTGCTTTTATCATTTATCATTGCATCTATTCCCAAACCGATTGCTAATTTTTTTATTAAATAGTCATAGATAATTTACTCAAAGATATTGTTCAAATTACATACCTCAGTTCCAATTATAGTTGCAGGTGCTACAACTCCTCCCTTTATTTTCACACCAACAGTCTTTCGTGGAAAGTTGTAACAAAAAATAACCTTGATTTGAGTGGTAAACAAAAAGACAACATTCATTCAATTTTAAAAACAATTAACATCAGCATATTAACCATCAATTTCCTATAGGATTTTTTTTTTTGAGTTAATATGTTATAAAATAAAAATTCCATTTGTGTATAGAAAATAAGTTATTTTTATTTTCCATTTTCTATAAGTAAAGATATTAAAAATATGATACATGAGTAATGATGAAAATCTTAAAACTTCAAAATGGGAAAAGTAACAAAAGATAAACTTGCAAAAACAGTTTCCCTGGTGAGAAAGGTGACAATGACAATGTTGTTGTATACTGCAAGGAGGGGAGGTAGCTTATAAGACAAGCAGGAGAACACAAATATGAATTTGTAGAGCTTGTAGCTTCTGTACATATCCTAAAATATTGGCAATTCTCTTAGATTTGAGTGAAAGGAGATAAAATGTTGTTACATTCTTCCATATGCACAATACCCATACTCACATTCACAACCATTGAGTCTAGTTATAGCTCTATGCCTAGAAAATCATCTCTATAGAGAAATTGAACTAATATACCAAGCTTTTAGAAACAAGAGGAACTAAAAAAACTGACATAACAAATTTTGTCTATCTTTTATGCTTTGAGGCATTCTAACAAACTATCCATGTCCCTTCTCTATGCCTCCACATTTTGCATACATTTTAATCAAGGCAACCTCAACTATAAAATCTGACAGTAATCCCCCTTCCTTTATCCTTTGATAGATGTCCATCCTCTTCCAAAACATAGCCAAGGAAAATGGTGGAAAATTTTGAGGAACTTAGCTTTGCACCTGCCATCGTTGTGTGAATCCTTCTAAAAGTAATTTATTTTGTGCATATCTTACAATCATGGCATTCTAGGAGATCCACATATCTTTGAGGTATTATGTCAAATAGTTCATTGCAAATGCTTCCAAAATTTGGATACATGTCCATCAGAGCATTCAAACTATGGTATTTGAAAAGAAATTTATTTTTATCCTTTTCTTTTAAGGAGAAAAGTTAGTACAAAATTGAGATAGTAGCCCAAAATGAGATACCTGGGACTAAAAAAATGCAAAATAATGGAGACGGGTTGCATTTGGATAGAAAACAAGGACAATTGGTAAGGTGCAAACATGACAATGAGAGCTAAAGAGCTTGATTACAAATAGTACTACATTAGGGGTTGCTACTCCAAAATTATTTTTCAGGAATTTAATCATTGTACTATCCACCTCAAAACCCTAATCTTACCATCATTAGATATTGGTTCATTTTGAAGTTTTTTTTAAGGAAAAATAGGTTTTGAAGGGGCCTTCAAATTATTTACAAAGATGACAAGCTACAAGAAAGACTAATCAACTAAACCCAACAACCCAAAAAGCCAAAAAGCTAAGAAAAGATAAAACAATAGCAACCCATCAACACACCAACATTAAAAAACATCAACACCTAGGCTGAAAAAGCAAGAGTCAGCAACAACTACAACATTTTTTCCAAGACATTCACCAAGGCCAAATTCTCCTCAATGGCCTCCTCATGCATTTCCATATCATCTTTGAGCTCATCAAAAGAAACAACAACCCTCTTCTTAGTTTTACTCCTCATCCTAAGACACAGTCTGGCCTACACATCCTTTTCCAACATTGGAGAAGAATCCACATATTTCTCCACCTAGTTAAAGCAATTAACACCTTCAATTGCTTTCTCCATTTCCCCCAGCTCCAGATATTTACCTTTCCATTTCAAGGCTTTCTTGTTTAAAACCGAAAGACCCTTAGCAATTGTCTTCAAAGAATTGTTGCTAATGTTAACGATAGTTTTCAAATCCTCCAATAGCTTACCAATTTTGTCCTCAATACTAACAACTCTATCCTCTAAAATCTTATTGACCATCATTTCCAAAGAGGAAATCCTCTCCTCATGAGAAACCCTAAGGTGATCAACATCAACAACTAATTTATCCAACATTACATTCATATTTTTCACCTTACCTTTTATTTCCCATTCCTTCTAATTGCCTCAGATCATTGCCACACAAATATCCTACCAATTTTTAACCTAGATATTGAACTCCTTCACCTCTGAAAACAACCATTTCACTATAGAAACAAAATTCCACATTCCATCCTCAACCATTTTCTAGAACATGCCCATATTGACCTCATCCCAATTGACAAGAGGCACATCATTTGGCTCCAAGTTATGACCAGGGGAATTTCTAGACTCCTCTTTCTGCTCCTCATCCTCTTCAATAAGGGACTCCTTGACCTTAACCACATCCACCTTAATCCTCTCCTTGTCAGGTAAATTAGCCAAATTAGTCAACACTTCCAACTACTCCATCTTCACAGCCCTCCCAACAGGAGATACAAGATAATTCGGGATAGGGTCAAAATATTGAGTGTGCTTGACTAAACCAATCCCTTGAATCTCCATAGGCATGGACTCGAGCAATAGCTCACCCACACTAGGACTAATATCCCCAATGGGGGCACTCTTAGGCATTCCCACATCTTCAGGAACCTTGACACTAATTGCAGGGGAGTTGTCCACCACACTGACCTTCCCAGGACTAAAGTCCCCAATAGGGGCATTCTTCACAATGTTCACAGCTGAAGGGACCTTAACATTAGTCATAGGTGAGCTATCCACCACACCACCCTTCCTCTAACACAAAGAGGGCTTCAAACTTGAACCAGGAGCATCCACCTCTTTCACTAACTCAATCTTTCTCTTAGTAGAAGATTTATCTTTCCTGGGGCCTTTAGATTTCCCCTTAGAAGTCTTCCTAATAGACTTCACCATGTCTTCACTCAATTCCACATTTGTCTCATATCCCTTGCTCCACTCTTTAGAATCATCAACCCATTCCTTAGACACATCTTCATCCACAAGCATATCATCATAATCTGAGTCTTCTTCCTCGAAACTACCTTCCCATTTCATAGCCGAGTCACTAGTAACATAACTAGAATTGTTAACCTCATTCTTACTAGGGGTTTTAGGGGAAAAAGGGATTAATTTGAGCTTAATATGAGAAAACAACAAACTCATAAGACCTTCATGTAAAATGACCTTCTTAGGGTTTTTAAGGTGATCTTCAATACTTTTTTCCATTGACAGTAAATTGTAAAAAGGAAAAGAGACTGGTACCTTATGATGGAAGTGATTCAAAAGCATGAAATGGTAATTATACACAACTAAGAATCTACCTTCAAGCATGAAATAATGCATTAAGGCTAGCACGAGATCCCTCCACAATGGTTTCAAAGACTTGTGGGCATAGCAACCACTCCCCACTTCCCAGAGCTTTTTCTTCTTATCGAATTTGAAAAAAATCACAAAGGATTTCTTGGTAGTAGCCCTATCTCTATAGAATTTCCTCCCAACAACTGAAAGAACAATGACCTCTACTATAAAATCCTCATCAATGTTAAACTCCACTCCCTTATAACACAATGTCTTTCCATTCCAACCTTTCACTAAAAACTCTAAAGCATCAGAATTATGACCTTGAATTCTTTGCATGTACTGCATAACCCCACCATGCTCCAAGTGCTCCCACACAACTACATTACTCTAGAACTCCTCATACGAGCTTAGTTCAATTCTACAGCAATCTCCACCCATGGAAGAAAGAAAAGAGTAGGAACCCAATAGCACCAGAAAGTTTTGTAAAAACAATATGACCTTGGATCTCCTCAAAACCACACAAATAACACCCATAATATATGTGGGCTTGTCCTTCAAAGTACTTCCTAGCCTATGCAGCCAGGCCATCATTTTACAAAAACCAAAGATGAAATAATGAGACAGACAATGTGAAGGTTCAATGTGCATAAACCAACTTAAAAACATAATGAAGAACCATTCCCAAATATCGACCACCTTAGAAGCAAGCCACCTGGTCATCATTGGAAATATATTTAAGATTGAGTGGTAAAGATTCAAAATAATCCCAATCATATTTAGCCACCACTCCCAAGTTTACAAAATTGTCAGCCAACATATTAACTTCTCTAAAAACATGAGAGATTATAATCTCCTCAAAATAATTAATGATGGAGATTGAATCATTAATAATATGAGTGATAGACCATGATGGAAGGAATTTCTTCAAAAGACAATTAATAACATCAAGCATGTCCCCCTCCAACCAAAGTTTAGAGACCCCTTGCCTCTTTTCCAAAACAAGGCCATGATAGGTTGCAGTTGCCTCCACATAGTGGTTTGTCTAGATTCCCAAAGGGAGCACCACCGTAGAGACAAACCTACCATTCTCAACTCGTAACACTTCCCCACAACCAGCAGGCCCTAGATTTCCCTTAGAAGCTCCATCAAAATTAATTTTAAACCACCCAAAAGTGAGAGCCTTCCACCGAACCCCCTCCCTAGGTTTTTTTAACTTCTTCACTAGATTGGAAAGGTCACAAGAAAGATTCCATATTTTACCCACAAGTAGATCATAAGGGGAAATCAACACTTTCATGTTAAAAGAGGGGATCATCAAGAATTCAAATAGGAAATTTTCCTTAATAGCATCATAGATTTTAAAGGCCAACCTAGAAGGCGATAGCTCCAGCTGACGGAAAACCCTATTGTTACATTCCTTCCAAACACCCCAAGCAACATGCGACAAGATTAGAGACCACAACAAGGAGAGGGTCGGGATAAGAGAAGGAGACACCCATTGAGAGAATAAGTCAACAAAGGAAGTGTTGAACACCCACATAATCTCCCATAGATGAAAAATATGAGTCCAAACTTCCCAAGTATAACTACACCCTGTCACCAAATGAAGACAATCCTGAACATCTTCTTTACATAAGTAACACATATTCGGTAGAGCCATTCCTCTCTTCACAGGATTATTTAGAGTAAGAATCTTGTCTTGACACATAAGCCAAAAGAAAATATTGATTTTAGGAAGGAGCTTCCCATTCCACAAGCAACCCTAGAAAGGAAAATGACCAACCATTTGATTCTAAAAAAAAAAGGATGAAGACACAGAAAAATTCCCATTTAAAGTAAGTTTCTAAATAACAGAATCCTCTTGAGCTTCCACCTAGATATGAATCATGTAGAGAAACTCAACAAGGGGCTTTAAGTCCCTATTAACCAGATCAAGTCTAATCCAGCTACCCTACCAAATATAATCAGCAACAAAAACACCCCATTCCCTGAAACATAAATCCTTGAAAGGGGCTGCCCAAAGTTCATGCTTCAAAGGCCCATGTCCAATCCACCAGTCATCCCAAAAAAGGATCCTTCTACCATTTACCAAAACCAACCTCAAACTAGCAACCACAGTCGAGCGGACATAGATCATAAAGTTCCTTAGGACTGACCCCCGTGGAGGAACAAAGTTCTCCCTGAAAAAGTCTCTAAACTTATCCACTCCCCTCAAATACTTAGAAGAAAAAAAGGTTGTCCATTCTTTGTCACTCACAAGAAGGTTCCATAACTATTTAGCCACAAGAGAAGAATTGAAATCTTTCATTTTACGCAACCCTAAACCACCTTGGGATTTATATCTACACACCTCCTCCTAGGACAACAAGTGTAACCTTTTCTTCTCCTCCACACCAGACCAGAGAAATTTTTTCTAAATTCCCGCAATTTTCTTCCAAATTCTTCTAGGAATTTGGAACAAAATTAAGGCATAAACTAGCAAATTCAAGAGAGTGGACTTAATTAACTAAATCTTTCCAGCTTGACTAAGCAAGGCACCTTCCAACCTACAAGTTTCAAGTTAAACTTATCAATGATACTATTCCAAAAGGAATCAGGAACACCATTAGAACATAATAGAAGCCCCAAATAAGTAGAAGGGAGCTCCCCAATACCACATTCAATAATACTAGCAATCCTCAATTGATGAGGCTTTGAAGTATTAATAAAGAAAGCAATACTCTTAGGAAAACTTACCTTTTGTACTGATGCAGCCTCATAATTTTAAAGAATAAGACAGATAGACTTAGCCACTGCCACAGAAGCCTCTACAAGAATAATGGTGTCATCAACAAATTGTTGATGAGAGAAACATAGCTGGCGTGAAGAGGGGAAAAGACCTTTTAAGGCCCCATTAGACACTGCCTGGAGAAGATACATGTCCAAATATTCCACCATAATGATAAACAGAAAGGGAGAGATAGGATCCCCTTAATTCAGGCCTCAAGAAACATTAATCAACACCACAAAAGAGGGAGAGGAGATTAACTGCCACACAAGTTGCAACACCCTGTCTAAAAACAAAACACCTTGAGGATACTACATAGGAAACTCCAATTCACCTATTCATAGGGTTTGACTAAATCCAACTTCAAAATAAGACTAGGCTTCTTGTTAACTTTCAAAGAGTGAATGTTCTCATGCACCATGATTATAGAGTCCAAATCTATCGACTGACACAAAACCATTTTTGCTATAGAGATAATCTTTGATAACACCCTTGCAACTGAAGCAAGCACCTTAGAGAAATATTATAAATAGAATTACAAAGACTAATTGGCAAATCCGCAAAACACTCAACCCCAAGCTTCTTGGGATTAACACTATAAAAGTGGCATTCAACTCCTTAGAAGTGTCTACTACCAAAAAATTCCTTGGTGGAATTGATAACATCATAGAGATAATATCCCAATAACAATGAAAAAATAACAAAGGGAACCCATCCGTCCTTGAGATTTATTCCCCTTAAAAGAAAACACAACCTTTCTAATTTCTTCATCCGAGGGAATGGCAGTCAAGAAACCATTTTCCTCCTCCAATACCAAACTAGGGATAACATTAAGGAAACCTTGTTGGTAGATAGGATCCAATGGGCCATCCTCTGAGAGAAGGTCCTTAAAGAAAGACTGAGCCACAAATCTAATATCATCATCCTCCTCAAATGAAGAATTATCCACCATAAATTTAGAGATCCTATTAGAAGATCTATGCTTCAGACTTGTGAGATGGAAGAACCAAGTATTTTTATCCCCCCTTTGAAGCCAAATAGCTCTCGACCTTTGCTTCTAGAACTCCTCCTCTCTAGCCACAATGTTATGAAAACTAGATAAAAGAACACTCTCCTACTAAAGCAACACAACATTAGACCTAGAAGCCTACATTTTTTGCTACACAATATCCAACTTATACTTCAAAACCAATTTTTCCTCAAAGATGTTTCCAAAAGAGGTCTTATTCCACTGAATCAAATTCTGCTTGACAAAAGCCAACTTCTTAGCAACTTTATACATGGAAAATCCATCAACATTAATATTCCACAAATGAGCAATCTTAAAATGCAAATCAAGATGACTAGTCCACATCTTCTCAAATCTAAAAGGAAAACCATTTTTATGCCAAAAAGGTTCAACATTCAAGGAAATAGGGAAGTGATCCAAACCAAGCCTAGTTAGAGAAGACAAGGAACAAGCATAAAAGTGCAACTAGTCTAGAGAGATGAGAGCCTGATCCAATTTAACCTATATCAGAGCATCCCCAGTATGCCTATTAGACCAAGTGTAGGATGCTTCCCCCAAATCCAGATCCAACAGAAGATTATCATTAATAAAATTCATTAAGTCAAGCCGGCTATCATCAGCCACCTGAGATCCCCCACACTTATCAACATCATTCAACGGGGTATTAAAATCCCCCATCACTTGCCAGTTCTAAAAAGAAAACCAAGCCTTAAAAGTGTTCAACCTATCCCAAAAATGCTTACGAGATATTTTCGCATTAGGAGCATAGATATTAGAAAAAACGTAGGAAAAGTTTTCCCTGAAACAAAAAAATGAAGTAGCAACATGATTTTCAAAAGAAAACAACTCGGTCCTAGCCACCACCTTAGGATTCCAAAACATTACCACCCCACCAAAAGCCCCATTAGATTCAACAACTTAACACCCACAATCCTTAAAGAGCATGTTCTTAATCCTATCCACCTTCTCAATAGTCATCTTAATTTCTTGAATTAAAATAATGTTAGGCTGATGATCTCTTACAATATTTGCAAGAAGATCCTATTTATGAGGATTATTTAATCCTCTAATATTCCAAGAGAGGATTTTCATAAAATATTATGTGAGGGAACATTGAGGCCCATCTCAAGCAGAGTAATCTATGATCCATTAGCAATATCACACTTGCTTACCCTCTCCCTTACTTTTTGCAAAGAAGGCCTTCCTTTGCCCCCAGGTTCTGAAACACAATCCAACTTCAAGCGGTTTCTAGTAGCCATCCCCAACCCAAGAGGATTTGGCTTCCTCTTACTCCAATACTTAGATGTTGAATGAATAGTTATCCAGGGCTCCTCCTCTTGAGAATCACCATCAGAACAATCAATGACAAAAGAAGTGAGAATCAACTTCTCAACAACTGAATCCACCAGTGGTTCAACTGATGATAAATCCTCTCTCTCCTCCACAAAAACCACAAAAGGGGAAACTGATTAGTCCACCTTAGAAGGTAGCAGTATCCCCTTAGAAACCATCTTTAGAGGGGCCACCTTCTCCAGCTCAGCTACCACCAAATCCAATGAGGTAGCACCACCCTCCTCCACCAGATCAATCATCCTCTCAGTAGCACACAAATCCTACACCCCAATTTCCTATGAAGGAGCTTCCTCAACCACACCAAAATCAGGAGAAATAATAGATTTACCAAGAGAAGGATCCTTAGACATGAATCCCTCAATAGGCTCAGCAAAGCCCTTTTCAAACCCAACATCAATACGCTGCCCAACCTCCTTCCAAACTTTTGCTTCCTTAAGAGGAATCAAGTTCTTTTTAGGAGGAACCATAGGCTTCAATGAGCACTTCTTCACCCAATGCCCCACCTTTTTGCAATGAAAGTAGACAAAAGGGATAGATTCAAACTCAGCCTCCTATTCCCACACACCCAGTTTGAAGTTAATCTTTATCATCGATGGAAGATCCATAGACTGATCTAGAATCACACAAATCCGAGCATAAACCAAACTATGCCTTGAAGCTATAAGACTATCAATCAAAAGAAAATGTCTAAAAGTAGACGCTATGCCCTTAAAGACCTGCTCATACCAAAATTCAAGAGGGAGCCTAGGAAAATGGACCCACATTGGGGCTGAGTCAAAAGAACAAGAGCTTGGGAGAAGCCCTCCCATTTCTTCAATACCATAGTATATTTCCCAATAAGCCATGATGCTCCCACCAAAACCTTTAGCAAATCCTCGTCACAGGTGAAAGAAAAGGAGAAGAAATCCTTTGCAAGAGCCGCTATCTCAACCCGACCTTTCAAAAACCACCAATTTTTTTCCAACATATGAACCATTTCAATATTAGGACGAGGTCCTAGAAACTTGCCAACTAGTGATTGCTCCATGGAGATGATACCTTTATCAATTATGCAATAAAGTAATAAAACTTAATAGTCACCCTCAAATAGGTTTGCAAAGAATTCCACTAAAGGCAATGAAATTTTCTCTTTAAGTCTAGCATTGAATAAAGTTGATCACACCTTTCCATCCACTGAGGAAAAATCAAACTTAGCAGCTTCAAAGATGATAGCTACCTTAGGAGCCACAACCTTCGACCCCACCTTGTCACAGGAAGTACCACCCTGACCCAAACCACCAAAGGAAGAAATGACATGTGAGACACCCAACAACAAGGACCCACTAGGTGTACCAACCAAAGAACCATCGTCATCCAACTTCCCAACGTCAACTTGACCTCTACTATTAATGCAAGCCCCTGGAGTAGGGATTCCTGCCTTGTAAAAATTTGAAAATTCCTTACCTTCAACAACACCACCCAACATCACTCCCATCAATTTTTTTTTTAATTAGAGTTATGAAGTCTGGTTCATTTTTCAGTTGATAAGGCCATATTCAAGCAATTTTAATGCAAAATAATAAACAACATAATGCTACAACTGCTACTTCAATCTATTCACAATAAACAAAAAGTAGATCTAAGAAGTGGCTAGAGAGAAGTAAAACTCCACAAAAAATGATATGAAAAGTGACTTAACACAAGATTCAACACAAAATGTGTCCTACTATCAATGATACCAATGAGAAAAATTGTGCAACAAATGAAACCCTACCACCACAATTTTTTGTAAAATTAGATGAACCCAGATTCTCCTTAGAGTTGTTGCTTCAATTTATTCACAATAAACAAAAACTAGGGACCTAAGAATATTGGAATTTATAGCTACCAATTTTTTTCTTTAGTTTGAGACAAGATTTTGGCAGAAATGAAAATATGGATTGACTATTTTTATGAAATTAATTTAGGGTTTGTGGAATTCTATTAAAGGAGCAACAAACTTATCTCAAATTTCTTGAATACTTGAGAGATAATTGGGCAACGAATGAGAAGAAGCCAGAATACTTCTTCTCTTGCACTTTAGGCTCTATAAGACCTAGGAGGGTGTTTCCACAATGTGTATCTTACAAACTTACTACACAATTGTATTACACATTTAACAATTAATAGCTATATTCTCATTCCAATGCTAAATCAATGAAATATTTAAAGAAACTAGCAATTCCTTTGAAAGATCACACTTCTAAAGATGATAATTCATACAACAGCAACCACAACAAAAGGTAGATCAATTAAAGATTATTTATGAATGTTGTTATGAAATTGGATAACTAGAACAATGGGAAATGCATACAATACTTAAGATGAGTGCCATATCTCTGGGCCAAGAGTCAAAACATAGAAAATTTAATTGTAAGGTGAACTTAATCCTAAACATCCATGATATATGTGAGATTTCCTTGCAATTCAAATATTAATACTTAGACTTTATCACTACTTATTATATCCACTACAAAAGTATATGAATTGATGATTTAATCAAAGCATTTTAACTAATCCATTGAATTCACACAACACCAACCCTAGCATGAGCCACTGGTAGAGCTTTCATTTTTTTTTTCAAAATCTTGGGAAAGTCCTAGTTTTAATCATTATTGTGAGCCTTTGTACCCAAGGATGGGTTAGGGTTTTGGTATAGAAGCCCTCTCTTTATAGATTTTTATCATAAACCCTTAGGTGTTTTAATTCAGCATTGACCTACCACACTCAGTTGTTGGTCACTTAAGTCACAACTTGAGTCATCCAAGCCATTGTCTTTACCGGCCCCTTAGCCTAGGTCTATCTATCACCTTGTGCCTTTTAGTAACTTAAATTTTCCCAAATTTGGGAAAAATACTTTATGGAAAAGTACTTAAGTCATAAGTTTTTATTTCCTGAGGGTTGTGTCTCGTCGGTGTCGTTTGGACCCTTTGTTAAAACAATGTTTATGCATGTGAAATTTTTTATGACTATCGGATCAAAGGTCTTTCATCCTAGCCATTCCTTGCCAACCCCGCAGGAATAAAATATTCATTTCCAAAGAGTTGTGGGTTAGTGGGCTGTGCCACATGTTCGTCTTCAAATGTGTGACCCAATGTCCACTATCACACCGATGCATTAATCTCATGAATCAATGGCTACAATGCATTGTGGGAGTTAATCTCCACCATTCCCTACCAACCCCACATGATTAAAATATTATTTTCTGAAAAGTTCGCAGGGTCAGTGGGTGAATGACATGTGGATTCCTTGATCGGTTGGAGAAAGAAAGGGTGGAGCCCACGAGTGGATGACTTAGTGTCCAAATGGAAAATGTCATCGATCAAATGACTTGTGAAAGTGATGGTGATGGAATTTCAAACCCGTTGACTCAATTGAGTTGTGCACCACTTCATCAAGAAATCAATGGCCAACATTTAAAACCAAAAATGTGAGGTAATAGCCATTTTGCTTTGCACGAGTGAGCATTAATGGCATAAGGTTTGTAGGAGTAATCAAATTTGATCTTGGTGCATGCGAATGATTAATCTCCTATAATCATTGAAGTTGATACATGGATTTTTATGCACCTGGGCAATTAACGGTTGTGATGTAAAACATGGTTGATCATCCGCTCCCATGTGGCTTTCATTGAATATTGATGATCAACATGATCGAATTGCTTCGATAAATGAGGGTTGAAGATTTCATTTTCACAATTGCAATCAAAAGCTAAAATTATCTAAGTCCATGAGAAAGTGATCTACATTTGTGAAATTTATCTCAGAGAAAATGAGTAAGTCCATTGTTCTCCATCCCCGTGTAGGTCTCCAAGGCTTAGCTTGCAAGAATCACACCATGATGCTTCAGGAGTGGATAGAACACACTAGGAGTTGCTTCAACTCCAAAGGAAGAGTGTAAGAAAGAGGCTCGTGGCAAGAAGTCTATGCTAGTTGCTGTGAGAAGCAACTATCGATTACGAATCTGGGTTGTGACCAGAGAAACAATAGAGGCTAAAGAGAAGGAGCCTACAAATTCTGTAAGGGAAACAGGGAGAAAGATTAGGTACGGTCAAGCTTCTCTAGGATGCCACAATTATCCTATTGATATTTTAGATGGTCCCTCAAATAGCATGACTGAAATTGATTCTGGTTACTGCCAGTATCTTATGGCCCTGACAGAATTAGCAAGCTCAGATGATGAAGTAATAGAATTTGACCCAATTTCAATGAAGACAACAAGTAGGAATGCTAGCCCTATTGTTGGCAAGGATACTAATGAAGAAGAAGTGGTGGTTTCCTAAACCTCTACGAGGACACAAAGTGGGCATGTGTATTCTGGTTCTATTTCTAGTTGAATGGAATTGCATCTGGTGTCTGGTTTCTGGTTTTGTTGTACTAACTCAAGTGGTTTTTGATGACATGAAGAATTTTTTGGCTCGACATGGGTGTGAAATGTAAAAACTTGATAATGGCTAATGGTGATTTTGGCAGCATTGACTAGTTTTTCTTAAGCAAATGGTATAAATTTTGTTTCCCCTGTTTTGCAAACGATTACATGCAACCATTTGGGGAATAACTAAAATGTAATTGAAATTTTTTTTGAAATGAAATTCATGTGAAAATTGATTGTAATTGAGCTAGATGCTTGCTGCTCCCTTGATCTATAAAAGGGATTTCATGGCTCATTGCAAGAGGTTTAATTTTGAGTCTCGTCATAGTCTAGGTAGAAGTTAAGCTTGGGAAGGAGCATACTATAGAAAATATCAATGAATAGAATAGTAAATTGTCTTGGTTATAGGTCATGTATGTAAGAATCTTAAATTAGTTTGATAGAAGCCACAAATATAAAAGAAAATTTTAGTTCTTGAGCATGTACTCTCCTATGCAATTCTCTTGCATATTATAAATGGAAATGATCAATGATATTTGTGTTCATCTCCAGTTGTTTTAATTGGATGTGTGGATTTATTTTTGCTTTAATTCAAAGAATTGGTTAAATGCTTAAATAGAGGCATAGGTCTATGAGTGAAGAGTACAAGATTTGGTAAGTAGTGTTCTAGATGCAGTGATTTGAACACTACAAAGTAGTATGACAATAGTCCATCAATCTCTGAATTAAATGGTTGATCTTTTACTGTTTGTTGAATATTTGATTCCATTATTCCAATTTATGAAGCACTGGTTTATTTTTTAAGAAATCTTGCAAGTAAATGAGCTAGTGATACGCCTAGCTAGGGATTCAGAGTGAGAATAAAAATTCATTAAAAAATCTTCAGTTATGAAGCATGAGTTTAAAGTATTCCCTGATTCCTAGCAAATAGATAATAGTTTACTCAAAGGTCTACCAAATCTTCAATGAATTATGTTTATTTGAAATTAATAGGAGTCGATATGTGTATAAATGTGTTCTCAATTAGACAAACATAACTTGAGCACAATAAGGAAGACCCTCCTAGGTCTCACAGAGCCTAAAGAGTAGGAGTGAAGGTCTCATAATCCTTTACTCATTTGTTGGCCACTAGCTTTGAAGATTCTTGAGCATAAGGGTTGGCTACCCTTTAGAGAACTTCAAGGTTGTTTTTAAAGAACCAATTAGATCTCACCAAGTACCTATGAGCTTTCCAAACTCACTTCTCAAATACTTGAGAGATAATTGGACAATGAACAAGAGGAAGCCAAAATGCTTCTTCTCCTACACTTTAGGCTTTGTAAGACCCGAGAGGGTGTTCCCACAATGTGTATCTTACAACCTTGCTACACAATTACATTACAAATTGCACAATTAATAGATATATTCTCATTCCAATACTAAATCAATGAAATCTCTGAAGAAATTGGCAATTCCTTTGAAAGATCACACTTCTAAAGCCGAGAATTCATACAACACCAACCACAACAAAAGGTAGATCAATTAAAGATTATTTATGAATGTTTTTCTCAAATTGGATAACCAAAACCATGGGAAATGCATACAATACTTAAGATTAGTGTCATATATTTAGGCCAAGAGTCAAAACATAGCAAATTGAATTGTAAGGTGACTTTAATCCTAAAAATCCATGATCTACGTGAGATTTCCTTGAAATTCACATATTAATACTCAGACTTTATCACTACTTATCAAATCCACTACACACGTATAAGAATTCATGATTTAATCAAAGTATTTTAACTGATCCTTTGAATCGGAGCCTAAATTAAAACATACATCAAAGCATAGTGACAATGAATATTAATGAAATGATCCTTGATTCTATTTTCATTAATAGTTCAGATACAATGTATAGCTGGAGAGATGATAAACTCAAGGGATTTGCATTATTGTTCAGATATGTTCAAAAACCATACAATTGACAAAATTCACTTGCTAGACTCAAAACTTAAGATACTAACTTTAAATATGTTCTCTCCGTGTTCATAATTTGTATAATTCAAATCTAGAATTCATAAAGAGACCCCATACTAATGGCATCGAATTCCATTTTATGAGAACAAGGGAGCAAAACAAGCTTTAGGCCAAAAAGTACACATGTCACATTTTAATTAGACCACTACAACACATTCCCTTTTATAGTTATATTTACACTTTCAATTCAAGGGAACATACATGAGACAAAGATTATTCATTCACTGAAGAAAATAGAACCACCTTCCAAAAGGAATTTTTTTAGAAAGGAATAACCTTCTAAATGTTGTAGCATATTCATTCCATCAAGCAAAATGACAAAAATGTGTAAAGATGGAAAAGGTGAACCAACATCCTATTTAACATCCAAATCATCAATGATTAGCAAAATGACACATATCTTTTATGCATTGTAATCTCAAAGGCCAGACCTGCACTATAATTGACCAAGTATATATATTCTCCATTCCTATATTCATAAATCCAATTCATCAATAAATATTCTCTTCCACTTCTCTTATTATGCATCAGATGGCTAATTGAAATCAATTATTTCATCCATCTATTTTCTATATGGAGAGTACTTTGTCATTACTAAATTAGATTCCTTATTGAAATCTTCTAGAAAGCTTATGATGAAAGAAAATTTCTCCAAAGCATCTTTCAGTATATGAATGTCAACCTTCTCACAAATAAGAGTTGCTTGAGAAAAAAATGTAGTTTCCACCTGGTTCTTCCACATTTGCAGGGGTTTTACCTCATCATAGGTATGTTGAATATTAGGAAACAATGTCAAATCTGCTTCATAAAAATTGGCCTTCAATTCCCTTATTTTCTATTCTAATGGGGAAACATACCCTTGAAACTTTTGTTCCTTAAACTCACTAACAAATTTATAAGTTGGGACCACCCTTAGATATATATTCTCTTTTTTCTTATCCCTAATTGCCATGAATTTGAAATGATCAACCCTAGGAATCCATTTATCTAGGATTGGGGTAGCCAATTCCTTAACCTTATGAGATAACTTTATCGCTCATAGAATTAAAGAATAATTTGCATGAACACTATTTAATTTACCTTGAATATTTTTATTTAGATGCTTCAAAATAGTGTGAACAATCTTGTAATTGTTCTAATACATTGTGTCCTACACTTGTTCAAGCAATTTCTTATATACCTCAATTTGTAGAAGTAATTGCTCCCTCATAGGTTCATTAGATGGAGTTGCACCTAATGTGCTTGGATCCTCTATTGCAAGCAGCTCTTGACCCATATTGTAAGGCACAATTGACAATGATTGCTCAGGTGGAGGAGGAGGAGATTGAGGATGATTCATAAGAGAAGTGGGAGCAACATGACTTGAGCTAGCTGGTCCTTAAGACCTTAATATTTCCACTTGTTGTTTCTATAATGCTAGCTCTATTTCAAGTTCAACAACCTTTTGATAACTCTTATTATATTCATCAATAAGTTCATTATAATTACTTCTATGCATGTATCTATCTTTAGTAACACTATTAACCATTTCTTTTGTGAGCTTAGCAACGTTTATGGTCATGTCAGCTACTTCTAATGTTGGAGTATTGAAAAATATTTTTATAATTAGTTGTCCATTAAAGTCAGCCAGTTTTGCAACTCTAGGCTTCCTAGAACCAAGAGATAGTGACCATATAGCCAAAGCATCCGACTCTTGACTGAAATATGACCCTTCAAGTTCCAATTTGGATTCTTCTTCAGTTTAGAATAGAGGATTTTTCAACTCTCCATATAGTATCAATTACAAATGCATCGGCTATATCCCATTCAGGAAATAGTAAAACACCACTCTTTTGCACAAGTTCCCTTCTTTCCCCAGCTGTGATACTTTGAAATTGTTTCCTCATTTCCTTCCTCACATTAACTTGGACAATTCTTTCAAGTAATTCAGGATGTAAGCTTCTCTCATAGGCAACCTTCTTTGCATACTCTAAAGCTTTTTCTCTCCATACAAAGTCTTTGAATGTTGTTGTTTCAATAAACGAGTCATCCTCCATGAATTCCTTGAAAACCTCCTATCTTATGTCATCAACATTATTCAATCCACTTAGTTTTTCCTTTCCTAACATTAGGTTGCTTCCTCCAAAGGTTGATGTGAATTCCCTTGGGTGAGAAGCCATCCCCTATTGCATATCTTCAGGTGTTATCAAAATGTCATCTTCATCAGTATCCAGGTATTCAACTACCCCATTCACCTCAACCCTTTGTCTTTTATTTGGTGGCTACTCTAATGGAGGAGAACCTCTTGGAGGAGAATCAACATCAACTATAATAGGTGAAGGTTGTCTAGGAACTGATCTCTTAGGAGAATTTTTCCCCGATCCTTCTGATGTGGTAGGGGTAGGAGATTTTTTTTATTTCTTCTTTCCTCCTTCCTCCTAGAATAGGTTGCTTCCACTAGCTCGAGGGGCAAGAGTATGATGGTCTTTCCTCAAATGCTTGTTGTGGGATGCGTGTTCAACCCCCTTTTATTTCCCTTTATCTATCATTGCACGTTTTTCCCTCAAGAAACCCACTATGTTCTCAAAGTTATCAAGAACATACATAATTCTATTCAATTCACCCTCAATTTTAGGAATTGTCTCATAGTTGGGGCCTGTCCTTTTAGCTTGCTCCATTATTTTATTGAAAGAAAGATACTTTTATTTCCTTTCCTCTTGCTCTTGAAATTCCATGATGTTCCTAATGACATCCCTAGGGTAATAAAAATTGTGTATAAAGGTACCACTCTTATGCTTTTTCTTCAAATCAACAATAAATCCCTCAGGATCATGATTTCTTGGGCGTACTTTTTTCAATTGGTAGGGTTCCATGAGCTGTCCTAATTTCTTACATCCTACTTTTACCATCACAAAATCTACAAAGGTTGTCCACTCAGGGAAGAATGAGCCTTTTTTCTACTGTTCTAGAAAATGTGCCATCTGTGATGCTACCAATTTCCTCATGACTTCAATGAATCTGATCCTTAATGGAACATTCCATGGAAGTACATAATATTTTATAGTTGTGTTATAAATTCTAAAAAAAATTATGTGAGGGTATGCCATTATATCACCCCAGTTGTGATTCAAATTCAACTCAGGCCTTTTCTCCATGGGTCTCAAGAAATCATGGATCTCTTTAGGGATCATTGGTGGGTCGTGCACTAAGAATCTTCTCAATTTTGAGGAAAAAACATTGTGGACGATAATATAATCAAATTTGGAATCATCCTTATCTAGTATTTCGGTCCAACATTGGATAGGCAAATCAACATCATCCTTTTTCTTCGTCAATGTTATATTAGTCCCAAGATTCTTTTCTATCATGTACAAGAACATATGCATGAATAGATAATACCATATGAAGTGCACTCTTTCCTTTCCTTCTTTAAGTGAAGATAAACCTTTGTTCATCCTTTCTCAAAAGTATGTTGTATAGTCATAAAATGCATTATATGTTGGGTGTTGGAGTTGTGCTTCCATGTACATGAGGTTTGTTGGCATGGTAAATGGTGCATCAATGCCAAGGATTTTGTATAAAGAGAAAATTTTCTTCTTGAAATAATTTGCAAAATATTTCACAGGGAAAGGTTCTTGTTCATCTTTTCCAATCTTTATCTATTTCTTTTTTTTCCTACCCTAGTAGTTGCAATGTGAATGGGTAACATTGTTGCTCTGAATAGAACCTTTTTTTTCTTATACTCCTCCCTAAAGACTTTGAGGTCAATAGGGATCATGTTCTTATCCCATTCATGTAGACTAAAAATATCTGATATCTCTTCCCTAGTTATTTTAACCATTTCTTTACCACCATATGCCTTGATCACTCGTGAAACAGGGTCATATCTTGCAGGAATATCCTTGAATAGGTCAACATCCATATACACATTTGGCACCACTAGTTTCTCCAAATCTAATCTCCAAGGGTTACAAAGAGGAACTCCCAAATTTCTATTCCCAAACCAATTTTGGAATAGTCTCCACCCTGAAAATAAAAAATTGGCATCCTTGATACCACATATTTTATTTGTTAACCCATCTTGAATCGAATAACCATAAAAAAAGCTACTCCCTCAACTCTTTTACTTGTGGATGGTTTCAACTGATCAATGATATCTTAGGAGAGAGGTCTTGTTGTGGTTCTTGAACTAGAAGCTTGAGTTTTGGGTTCCATAGGTGAAAGGTAGTGTAGACATCCAAATTTGACCACTCCCGTATGATCAAGTTTATCCCTTCTATTCATCTATTTCACATCCCCCATCGACATTAATTAAATGGTTTACTTAATTAATATCTCCATCTTCCTAATCTTCCTAAGGTATTTAATTTAAATAATTAAATACCTTTCCTTTTGTCCCCCTTTCTTCTCTAAATTAAGTAAATGCTTTAACTTACTTAATTTAGTCAATATACCTTTTGAATTTAAATCAATTTTAAATTCATCATTTTCTCTCTCCTTTTCCATCCTCCATAATCTCATGTTAATCTAGATTAGTTTAATTAACCCATTATTAGGATGTTCACACCTTTAATTAGGATTAATGTCACATCCTCCATAATTTGCAACTTGCCCCTAGCCCTTCATTAGCCTCCTTAATCACTTGTTTGCAAAACCTTAATCATATGATTAGGTCAACCTAATCCCCATGCCATTTATGGTATACCCCTAAGTCAACCATCATTAATGCTTTCTCCATTTAGACAAGGCAACCTCTTCCCCATGTGAATTAAAAATTCACATTTATTCCTCCAAGGATTTTCTCTTGCCTATGTGGATTATTGAGGAAATTTAAATTTCTCATGTGTCACATCTCCCACATGGTGACAAGCACCTCCTTTATGAGGAGATCTTGTCCCAATCCCAAGGTAATTTTAATTACCTCCACATCACATTCCCTCTTGACACCTCATTGTCACATGGCAAGATGTGAGGGCTTGTGAGTCCTCAACTCACCATAGCCCTTCATCTTGTTCATGGTGGCTAAGTCTTAGCCCTCCATTCATTAGAGGAATTTCCCCTAAAATTAGAGGATTTTTACCTCATTTGCAACACATTCAAAATTCAAGTAATCAAGCCATCAAGCCTTCAAGCTATCACACCATACTCCATTGTTGCAACCTTTGAGCTCATTTTGCATCCATTTTATGCATCAACTCACATACCCATCTTCACCATTGCATTCCTCACATCACATACATCATTTTGCAACCACTTACATGTTGTTTTCCATCCGAAGGAGAATAAAAATTATCAAATCAACAGGGCCAACTATTTGATCAACTTGGGCAAGGTAACTAGTTCTATTTTGCTTTTTTTTGTTCAAGCTCAACTAGGCCAATCTTGAGGTGTTGTTTTGTGTTTTTCTTCCTTTTCATTTTATTTGTTCTGCTTTATTTTAGTTAGAAAAGACACTACACACAAGTATAACCAAACTAGTCTAGGGTTTTGACAAAAATGCTCAAAACCTAACTCTTCTATTTAGAACCTAGGGCACAAATTTAAGAGTGCAATTTCATAGGGTTTGACAAGGTTTTTGACTCTTTTAAGTAAAATCAAACCATAAAAAAAGAAATTGAAAAAAACAAAAATAAATTTGATAATGAATATTTACCCAAACTCAAGATATTTCAAACCTAACATAGAGAAATTTTTTTGTCAACTTACAACTTTATGCTAGTAGGAAACCCTAATGTGATCACGACAAACTTTGAAATGTTTTCTCTCAATCTCTAGGATGTTTATGAATCTTTGGAAATATTCAATTCTATGGAAATTTCAACTTTAGGTGCATTTAAGTTGAAACAAGCTAGCTCTGGCTATCATCTCTGCAATTACTATTCACTCACACAAAAGGCAATGGTTGTCATGCTTGCAGCTTTGATTTTGAATAATGGTCATTAATCTAGTTTTGAGATGGCACATTCGATGACTCAAATTGAATCAAACCAGTTTGAAAATCAGTCACCATCATTCACCAATCCTTTGACCGATGACATCTTTCAATTTGGATGCCAATTCATCCACTCGTGGGCTCCACCCTTTATTTCTCCAAGCGGCTAAGGAATCCATGTTTTGTTCACCTGTTGATCCTATAGCAATTCATAAAATAATATTTTATTCTTGCGAGGGGAGTGGGGAATGGTGGATATTAACTCTTTGTGTTGCAGTCATTGATCTTACAAGTACAAGTCATTGGGCATGATAGTGGACATTGAGTCCCACATTTGTAGGACACATGGTGGAAGCCCGTTGAACCTACAACTCTTTGGAAATGAAAATTTTATTCCCACGGAGCTAGTAGGGAATGGCCAGGATGAAAGACATTTGATCTGATAGTCATCAAAATTTTCATGTGCATAAATATTGTTATAATAAAGGTTTAGACTAGGCCAACGAGACACAACCTTCAGGAAATTAAAACGTAAGACTTATGTCTTTTACCATAAAATATTTCACTCAAATTTGGGAAAATTTAAATCAATAAAAGGCACAAGGTGACCAATGGACCTAGGCTAATGGACCAATAAAGACAATGGCTTGGATGAATTAAGTTGTAACTCAGATGACCAACAATGGGTTGCAACAAGTCAATGAATAATTAAAATACCAAAGGTTTAGGACTTAAGAAATTTGAGACAAAGGTTTTGGAACTAAAACTCTAATCCCTATCCTTGGGCATGGATGCAACAAACCATTATAGGGCATAGAACAAGCTCAAATTTTCAAAAATATTAGGAGCTCTACTAGTGTCTCCTACTCGAGGAAACATGCCCTTGGTAGGTATCATGAGAATCCAGATCTCATAGTGAAGCATACCAACACAAAGAAGAAAAAACCTAGGGGCTTTCCTAGATAAGGCAAGCAAATGCAACCGAAAGAAAGCACACCAAATCTATATACACTAATTACAAGAATATACAATGTACATGGAAAAATAACCTATTTCACAAGATATAGCACTTCAAAAACTGTCCATGTACTGGCAGGTCTAGAACTTCACCTATCAAGGATTGCAAAATGTATGAGTCCTCCCCATGTGTATCTACAATCAAATTTGGCCCAAGCCATAAAGGATCAAACTTCCCATGTTTTCCTTTGTCTTCCATCCTTGCATTCCACATTAAGACCAAGCATCCAACTTTGAATTTCCTTTCAATGGCTTTTTTATCATACAGGTGTCTGACTTGAATTTGTAGCCTCTCATTTCTTTTATGAGCTTCTCTTCCAGTTTCATCAAGCTCAATTAGCTCTTCCATCTTGTGCAACATCTTATCACAAATGTCATCATCATATTCTTGAACAAATTTATACATATTTATCAAATTTTTATGAGGTATCCTTTCTGCCACCACATATACCAGGTCAAATGGTGACTTCCCATTAACCTTTTTAACTGTAGTCCTATCTTCCCACAATGCAAGTTGCAATTTTGAATCCCATGAATTCTTGTTCTTCTTAGTCATTCTTTTGATGATCTTCATCAAACTCTTGTTATTGGAATCTTCTTATCCATTCACTTTTGGGTGATAAGGAGATGAGTAGGAAATACATATGCCATGTTTATTGCAAAAGTTAGTAAACTCTTTAGATCTAAAGTACATGTCATTGTTAGAAATAATTCTTTCTAGGAATCTGAATCTAATCAATATATTATTCATTAAGAAATCAATTACTACTTTTCTTGTTTCCTTTATAGTAGGAATATCTTAAGCCCACTTTGTAAAGTAATTTGTTGCAACAAGGATCCAGGAGTGACCCCCATTTGAATTTTCTAACATCTCTCCAATAAAATCAATGTCACATTGTTGAAAAGGGGCCTAGGTTGAAATTGGTCTAAGAGGAAGGTTACCAGAAAAAATTAACTTACCAGTGAATCTTTGGCAATCATCACATATTTTAACAAACCTATGAGCATCTCTAAATATAGATTGCCACCAAAAGCCTTCTCTCAGTATTTTATGATCAGTTGTTTTTTCCATGTAATGACCTCCACATGCTCCCTTATGCATTTCAATCAAAAGGTCTTATGCCTAATCTCCATCTACACATCTGAGTAACACACCTTCTAGGCTTCTCCACCAGAGTTCACCATCAATAATAATATATTTGATAGCCTACAACTTGAGATTTCTCCTTTCATTATTAGGCATGCCTTTAGGGATTTGCATAGTTTGCAGGTACTCTACAATTATTTTGTACCATCCATAGGTTTGCATGTCCAATATGGGTGCAACATTCTCATGTTCAACTTGATTGATCTAATTAGCTTCTAAATTAGTCTTGGCCATCAACTTAGCCAGATCCTAACCTCTCACTAGCTTTGTAATCTAGATATCTATATTGACCTCTTGAATCCTATTGATCCACCTGCATCTCCAACCTGGGGTCTCCTGTTGAGTGAAAATATTCTTGACTGCTACACTTGGAACATATTCTACAATAGTCGTCCCAGTCAAATATTGTCTAAAATTCTTAACATCTTTTACCAAAGCATATGCTTTTTTTTCTATCACATTGTATTTGAGCTCGGAAGCCTACAAAGACTTGCTAAAGAATCCAACAAGTTGCAATGAAATGAAGCAAAGGTGAATAGATGAAATGGATTTGAATAATCAAGGGATTTGAGGATAGGTGCTTCTTTGATGGTATCCTTTATGGCTTGAAAATATTTGGTAGGCTCTCTTGTCCATGCTACATTTTCTCCTTTCTTTAGCATTTTAGAAATAGGCCTAACAATTTCAGCAAAATTAGTAACAAATCTTCTCACAAAGTTGATTTTCCCGAAGAAGGATTGGATTCCCTTCACATTTCTAGGTGGTGGGATCTTTTCTATTGCTATCACACATTCAGGGTCAATCCTAACCCCATCTTTCTAGACAATATTCCCTAATAACTTTCCTTCCTTAACCCCAAAAGCACATTTCTTAGGGTTCAAAGAAATCCCATACTCCAAGCCTCTGACAAATATCTTTTCCAAATTTGATCAGTCCAAACGACATTCTCACATGTACATAAGTCCCCCATGGTGTAGTGAATGCAGTTTTGTACTATTTGTATTCTCTCACCATGACCCGATTATAACCTAAGAACACATCCATCATTGAGACAAATTCACACCCTATCACCTTTTGTAACATAGCCTCCATGTTAGATAGAGGGTAATTATCTTTCAAGGATGCCACATTTAAATTTATAAAATCTATAGACATCCTCAGATCACCATTCTTTTTTCTAATTGGAACTAAGTTTGAAACCCATGAAGAGTGCCTTATAGGCTTAATAATCCAAGCATCTCGTAAATTTGTGAGTTCTTACATTTTTGGATGCAATGTGGGATTTACTGGCCTCTTCTTTTGCCTAAAAGATTTTGCATCAAGCTTCAAAGGTATTTCATGATGAAATAGATCCTCTTGATAGGCCTTTAGTTCATCATATGACCATGCAAACACATGTTTGTACTTTCTCAATAGGTAAATCAACATGGTCTTGGCATGAGGTTTCATCTTCTCCCTTATGAACACCTTTTTGGGAGAATTCTCTGTTCCAAGATTTATTTCTTCCAAATCTTCCTTATGGGAAGATTCTTGTTTAATATTTGATTTATTAGGGCCATCAAAGACCCTCTCTAATGCAACCAGTCCTTTAGGAATCTTGTTGGTTTTTAATTGGATCACCTTATTCCCAAATAATGTTTCTTTTCCATCAACCTCCACCAGTAATGAGCCAAAATCAATTCACTGGATTTCATATTTATCAATACATTGCAAAAATTTCAAAATATCATTGTCATCATCAAATACTTTCTACTTGCAAATATTTTTAGGCACTACAAGCCGTGTTTGTACTTCTATTTTTGAAATTTCATCAAAGGTGATATCATCTAATCTAACAACAATATCCGCTAACAAATCTGCCCTGGCATTCATTCCCCTTTCTATCCATTCTATGTTAAAAGTGTCAAAGTCCTTAATAATATCCCAAGAAACATTCCTATATTGCTTAAGCCTTTTATTTTTGGAAACAAATTTAGATCTAACTTGGGAAACTACTAAATTAGAATCTCCCGATACTTTTAGCATCTTAATATCATGCTTCGAAGCTGAGTTAATGGTGCAGAGCACATTGGCCTCCATTTTTTCCATTTGGTCTAGATAGGTTGTCTGAGGCCATGTTAGGACATCATGTAATGTTTTTTTTAGTTTTGAGTTAGTGTGGGGTTCATTTGTCAAATATTTCCAATATTGCAAAAAGTTATGACAAAAAGTTGTGAAAGTGCAAGTTAGGAATACCGACAGTTAAGTTGGTTAAATGGGGAAGTTGAAAGGATAATTTGGTTGGTTTTTGCATGGGAAAAGGTTAAATAAGCCTCTGGAACTTGAGGTAGGTTGGTTGTTGCAAGTTTGGATTGAAAATAGCAATAGTGACTCTTGACATTTTGGTGTTATTCTTAGAGATTTCTGAAGTTTTCTTATAATAGTCCTTTGTTTTTGCCCATTCAAATTACTCTGTTTCAAAATTGAACTGCCTTTGGTGGATATATGAGTTGAACATGTTTTGATCTCAATTTTAGTGGTTTGTAATAGGTTTTGAAGAGTTTTGAATCCAATTTGCTTAATGCGGGTTTGTATTAAAGTTTGAGGGTTTTGAGGGTTAGAATGTACTAATAGGCCATTCCACCTACTATACATGTTGTCCTTCAATGGAATGGGCCTGATTAGATTAGGATTAGGTGTAGGAGTAGATAATTAACATTGAAAAAAGCTTTTGAAGAGGTTTTCCCTTGTGGGAATTTCAAGATTTTAAGCCTAAAGAACAAGGTTAGAAGTGGGTAATAGAAGAAATTGCTTGAGAACAAGTTAGAATTGGTTGGGAAAAGTGTCAGCATGTGGATTTTGATGTGTTATGGGGTTTTCATAGACAAGGGAGGTCAATTGCAGGTCTAGGCATGAAGCCCTAGTTGAGAGAAGAGCATTTTTTATTGAAAATTTGAGGTTTTAGTGTGTGAAAGTGAGTAAAGTTTTGGGGAAGCAGAATATGAAGGATTTCTAAGCATGTGTAGGTTGAATAAAGAATTTTGGAAGAGGATTTTAGGTTGTATGAGGTCTGGTTATGGATTTTTCAATAAACTCTTGCTTGTTTGGTGAAAAAGGAGGGTTTCTTGATTGGAGGGCTTAAAGAGTGTTTCTTTTACAAAGAGTTGAGGAATTGGAGATTTGGAGTCTTGATTTAAGATTGTTTGGTGGAATTTAGGGTTGGAAACAGATTTGAAGGAGTGTTCCTTTGTAAAAATGGGCTAATTGGAGCCCTTTTCAGTGTTGAAACTCAGTTTGACGTGAGTTGGTCGGAAGAGATCTATAGTGATTTCAAGGTATGTTTTGATTAGGAATTTTGGGTGCTCATAAAAGGTGTGGAGTTTATGAGTTTGATAGAGTGATTGAGAGATAATACCTAAAATTAAGGTTTGGTCACCTACAAGGCAAGTAGGTTGGTTGCAAAGAAGTTAACCCAAGGGAGGGTAGTGAAGATTGCAAAAGTGGTTTTAAGAACTCAAAATGTGTTGATTAGATCAATGACCCCCCTATCATTGCATCAGTTGGTATCAGAGTAGATTACTGATCTAAGGAAGGGAGAGTAGCATTAAAAAAAGGACAAGATGAATTCCCTGGTTAGAGAATTGATTCAAGAGAAGGAGATGCTGCAAAGAAAGGAACTTTTCAAAACTACCTACAAGTGTAATGCCAAGGTATGTACTATAATGGTAGATTCTGGTAGCTTAGACAAGATGGTATCACAAGAAATGGTTGATAAGTTGCATTTAGCAAGGATACCTCATGAAATGCCATATTATGTTTCTTGGCTGAATGGTGAATATTCTCTTTTGGTCAAGAAACAATCTTGGGTTGAGTTTAGTATAGGTGGTTATAAAGATAGAATCTTATGTGATGTGGTGCCTATGAGTATATGCCATTTTTTATTAGGGATACCATGGCAATATGAAATATTTGCTTTGTATGATGGAAGGAATAATAGTTATAAAATTATGAAGGATGGAGTTTCTTTCACATTGATTCCATTGGTGGAAAAGGATCAGGGATAGAGCAAGAAAGCAAGAGTAATAATGTAGGGTAGAAATGATTTTATGAGGTGTGAGGAAGACAAAAGTAGTGTAGGTGTGGCCACTAAAAAGAAATAAAATGTTGAGACAACAAGGATAGTCAATGATGCAATGATGAAGAGTAAAGAGGATGATGGATTGGTGATGAAGACTAAGGTAGAGAAGATCAAGGGTGAAATGACTATGAAGAATCAAGACAAGTTTGTAAAGCATGATGAAAAGAAGAGAGGGACTAAGTTTTGTCAATGGAAAGAAAAGGAGGTTGTCAAAACAAAGGTGTGTAAATCTGATACAAAGGTTTGTGAGAATTTTTTTTTTGGGACAGAGGTCCTGATAAGAGGAAAATATGAAATTTTGAAGAGTGAAGGTAAGTTTCCTAAGGAAAGGAAAGATTGGCTTAGTAAGGTCACAATAGTAGACGTGTATTGTCCACTGATTGTACAAGAAGATGGAAGACCTAATGGAAAAGAGGTCTTAGAAGAAAAGAGAATGAAGACAAAGGGAATGAATAAGGACAAAGAGAGTGATTGGACTGTGGAAATCCAAGATGGGCTTGTGAAAAGTTAAAAGATCATGGTGGGGGAAATATTGTGTCCCTTGAAGGTAAATGAAGGAAATGGGAAGTCAAGTACTACTAACATAGAGGTTTATGTTTCTGAGAAAATAGAGATAAAAGAGGCAAGAAGTCTGATACAGAATATGAGAGTGAAAGAGGTTGAAGAAAAGAAAAGTGAGAACATGGAGAGTAAGGTACTTTGTCCATTTAAGGGACAAGAGGTTTGTGGGCCATCACAGTCTACTAGTATAGAAATTAAAGAACCTGGGAATGCAATGATGGTGATGGTAGAAATTCTAGTGAAAGACAAGAAAATGGAGAGTATAGTGAGCCAAAGAGAATGGCAAGGGTTAGTGAAAGTAATGGTAAAGGTTGAGAAAATGATGAAGGTTGCAGTCACCCAAAGAGGTGAAGATGTGAAGGTAAAGAGTTTTTAGAGGGTCTCAGTGATGGAAGGGACCAAAGATGTGAAGTTGACAGTGATAGGCCAAGAGAAGGCTAAAGAGAGAGTGTTTGAGAAGTCTACTAATGAAGTGGAGAAGAGAGATAGTATTGTGGTAAGGACAAAGAGTTTTCCTTGGATGACAAGATTGGTTGAGGGGTAGTCATATGTTGCCATGATAGAGGTTCCAAGAATCGAGAAAAAAAATATGGTTGTGAAGAGAAAGGGTAAGAGGCAAAGAGTGAAGGAATTCCTTTATTACTTTTTTTGATAATTATTTCGATGGAAGTAAGACCAAGGGTCAAAATGAAAGAGGAAAGATAAAGTGTGGACTATTTTGCAATGAAAGGGGCTAAAGAACAAAGTGGAAGTGGATGAATGAAGCAGATGGTGACAAGTCATAACATGAAGGTGTAGATTCAAGATGATCAAGCAAGAAGAGGACTACTTTGCATGGAAAATTTCAAGCCAAAGGTGAAGATCAAGATCAATATGGAGCTTTCAAGAATAAGAAGGAGCATCAAAGAGTTGAAGATCGATGAGTTATTGTAGGTCAAGAGTTGAAGACTTCCAAGGGACTTGGAAAGATTTCATGGTCGAGTGAATGGTCCAAAGCACATTGGCCTCCATTTTGTGAATTTGGTCTAGATAGGTTGTTTGAGCCAAGTTATAGTTGAATAAGGCCATGTTAGGCCATCATGTAATCGTTGGCAACACAACGGAAGACAACTAAGACGGGGGGTGAATAAGTTGTTACAAAATTTTAAAACTTATTCAACTCATTAACATTATTCTCTGATCTGATTAATAACCATGAAAGAATAAATCATCAACACATTAGAAACAAACATAACACCAATATTTTTTATGTGGAAATCCTGTTAGGGTAAAAACCATGGTGGAGATCAGTCTACAAGATTATACCTTGTTAAAAGTATAAAAAATGAAAATATGGGGAATGCACTTGCATTCAGGAACACTTCCTAGATCTCATTACTCAATTACAATAGGGCTAACTACCTAAAGGAAGACACATTGTCTTATAAAAAGAATCAGATTACATCCATAGGTATTTGAACTAATAAAATAGTATCTGCTAATGCCTAATCATAGTTTTGGTTAAGTGCATGAACACTTCTTTACTCTTCTTCACTCTTCTTCACACTTTGCTCTACCTTTGAATGATTTAGATCAATATTGGCACATATACACATAGAAGCACACTTTTCAATACACTCACACACATCAATTTGAATAAGCAATTGCTCTTATATATCCACAACAAGAAATTTCATCCCTTCATGTCGGCCTCAACAAAATAATAAAATGAATATAAACTGTTAGCCCAAAATACTAAATATTATTAATGTGAATCAACCAAGGTTGGAAACAACTTAGTGAAGACCCAAATCAACATCTCCAATGTGAAAACACTTCAATTAAGTACTCCTCAAAGATCCACAACACGTTACAAACACCATGTCAGCCAAGAACAAGAAAAACATGAACATGCAAGAGAAAATCGCCAACCATGAGCACAATGATTAATGTGGATGTGCAAAAAAGATAGAGCATGATCTAGAAGCATCCAAAAACATCATGAATCACTAGAGAAGTATCTGTAGCAACTGAACTAATTGAAATTGCATCATCTTCAATCAAGAACACAAATTGAAGCAATAGAAAAACTGTCAAAATATAAATCTTCACGCAAATCTTTGAAACTTAACATGGATAAACTAGATACACTCAGAAAAAAACCCTTTGGTCCATAACCTCTAATAATAAATGTACAAAACATATCGACATACAGAACT
This sequence comes from Sequoia sempervirens, assembly GCA_007258455.2. Classification (NCBI taxonomy): domain Eukaryota; kingdom Viridiplantae; phylum Streptophyta; class Pinopsida; order Cupressales; family Cupressaceae; genus Sequoia; species Sequoia sempervirens. Next base: position 62,770,565 of record VDFB02353493.1, read on the forward strand.
TCACTTCACCACTGTCAACCTGCAACTACAATTTTCTCAATATCCTCGACATATACAACTTCTAATGAATTAATGCTAATAGTTTTGACATCAATGAAAACCACATATCAGAAACACAACCACACTATCCAAAAGTAATTTTTGTTTTAGTTTTGAGTTAGTGTGGGGGTCATTAGTCAAATATTGCAAATATTGCAAACAATTATGACAAAAAGTAGTAAAAGTGCAAGTTAGGAATACCAATGGTTAAGTTGGTTAAATGGGGAAGTTGAAGGGATGAGTCAAAAAAAAAATTGTGTGGGAAAAGGTTAAATAAGCCTATGGCACTCGAGTTAGGTTGGTTGTTGCAAGTTTGGATTGAAAATAGCAATAGTGACTCTTGACATTTTTTTTCTTATTCTTAGAAATTTTTGAAGTTTGCTTATAACAGTCCTCCATTTTTTCCTATATAGTTTACTCTTATTCAAAATTGAACTAACTTTGGTGGATATATGAGTTGAACATGTTTTTATCTTGGTTTGAGTGGTTTGTAATAGGTTTTGAAGAGTTTTGAATTCAATTTGCTCAATACGGGTCTATATTAAAGTTTGAGGGTTTTGAGGGTTAGAATGTACTAACAGGCCATTCCACCTATTGTACATGTTGTCCTTTAGTGGAATGGGCCTGATTAGATTAGGATTAGGTGTAGGAGTGTAGAATTAACATTGAAAAAATATTTTGAAGAGGTTTAGCATGCTGCCCCTGTGGGAATTTCAAGAGTTTAAGCCTAAAGAACAAGGCTAGAAGTGGGTAACAGGAGAAAATTATTGAGAACAAGTTAGAACTAGTTGGAGAAAGTGTGAGAATGTGGATTTTTATGTGTTGGGGGGTTTTCATAGATAGGGGAGGTCAATTGCAGGTTTGGGCATGAAGCCCTAGTTGAGAGAAGAGCATTTTTTAATGGAAAATTGAGGTTTTAGTGTGTGAAAGTGAGTAAAGTTTGGGGGTAGCAGAATATGAAGGATTTCTAAGCATGTAAAAGTTGAACAAAGAGTTTTGGAAGAGGCTTTGAGGTTTTATGAGGTCTAGTTATGGGGTTTTAAATAAACCCTTTCTTGTTTGGTGAAAAAGGAGGGTTTCTTTATTGGAGGGCTTAAAGAGCGTTTATTTTTCAAAGAGTTGAGGAATTGGAGGTTTGGAGTCCTAATTTAAGACTATTTGGTGGAATTTATGGTTGGCAATAGGTTTGAAGGAGTTTTCCTTTGTAAAAGTGGGATAATCGGAGCCCTTTTCAGTGTTGAAACTTAGTTTGAGGTGAGTTGGTCTGAAGAGACCTATAGTGATTTCAAGGTATGTTTTGATTGGGCATTTTGGGTGCTCAGAAAGGTGTAGAGTTTGTGAGTTTGACGGAGTGATTGAGAGATAAGCCCTAGAAACAAGGTCTGGTTACCTATAAGGCAGGTAGGTTGGTTGCAAAGAAGTTAACCCAAGAGAGGATAGTGAAGATTGCAAGAGTGGTTGTAAAAACTCAAAATATGTTGATTAGATAAATGACCTCCCTATCATTGCATCAGTTAAGAACAAGCAAAAGATCCTCATATTCAGCCACATTATTTGTACAAGATAATTTTAATAGAAAGGAGTACTTGAATGTTTTAATTTGTGGGGAGATGAGAATAACTCCTGCACCCGAGCCCTCCTTGGAACAAGCTCCGTCAAAATACATTATCCAAAGAGCATCTTCTTGTGGTGCATCCAAGACTTCCCTATCAATCGATGCAGGATTTAATTCTTCTTAATTCAATTTTTCAACCTAAAAAGTGTCTAAACTAGTATCTACAAAATTTATTAACCCTGGTTCTTCTAGCTCATCTACAAATTCAATCATGTGGAAAACTCTTGGTTCTCTAGCAATCTTAACATCCTTTTGGTTAATTGAGAAAGTGGAAAATGAAAAATAACACTGTATACTTCCACCCATGGATGCACTCCATTATCTTGACAATAACATCCCATAAGTTGGTGGAATGCCCACCACTATGATACTCATAAATAATTCCTTCTCAAGGAAGGCTACCAACTTGTATGGAACTCTATTAATTACTCCTATAACAAGAACCTCTCTCGATTCCATAGTATAGCAATTCCCATAAATTATATCAACCTTCAAACCCATTTCTTCCATGATTTTTATTGGCATCACATTGTTTGAGGCCCCTGAATTGATCATGCAATTCCTAAGCAACTTCCCATTAATAATCAAGCTAAGAAAAAATGGATTGACTTGGCTCAAGTTTGTAGTAACTGTGGTTCCCAAATATATTTTAGGATTTTCATTAATCACTGCTTCCACCTCAACATTCCTCTCTTGATTTTTACTTGATTCAGGTTGACTAGTCACCACTTTATCCTCACCATCGATAGCAACATTGTTGATAAGAGAAACTATCTTATTCTTATGCTCATCAATTCTCTTCATTTCTAATAGTGGGACTGTGACTTTAACTTGAGACAATAATTGTAACATATCTATAGGAGAATACTTTGGTAACTCAAGGAGTATCAATTCCTTAGAAATTAACTTGTCATCTTGTCTTTCAACCTTTTTAGCACTTGGCTTCAGATCCTTGGCCTTCACAACCTCATAAACAACTTCACCATCAATCTTAGCCAAGTACTTCCCTTGTTAGCCAAAATTCTCATCTCCTTACCTTCTTTAGGTTTTGTCTCTTCTTTCTTATTTTCTATCTTAGTCCCTTTATTCTCTACATTATTCTCCTCGATAAACATGCTACCAGGGTTACCCTGATTACCATTTAAAATCCTATTTCTCAAATGAAGATTGCTTCTTTCTTGAGTAACCAATGTAATGGCGAAATTTTCAGTTTCTTCTTTTGAAGGTCTTCTCAAAGAAATATTGTTTGATTCAAGGGTGTAAACAGTGTAGTCATTCTCTCTTTCTTCATCTGAAAATACTTTTCGATGCTAAGAACTCACCTCCTACCTTTGAAAATCACCATCAATTCTATTAGGCTCATCATCAGAGGAGTATTCATCACAAGAAAAATATGATTTGTTCATAAGCACGTTCACAATTTCATCCTAATCATCAGGAGAATCATAACCTCCTTGATCATCTGGTGACTCTTCTACTAATCTTGCAATAGCACACTACTATGAAGAATGAGGCATTTGACATAATCCACACCATAGAAAATACTTTGTGACATTTTTGGAATGCTTTTGCAAAGGATCATGTGTGCTTTGAACATTTTTATGATTATTGTTAACTGGCTTCCCATTGTGCTAGTTACTATGGTAAGGGTAGTACTACAATATTGGTGGCCTTTCATTTCTTTGGAGTTGTGGTTTATCATTCTCTGCCACCTATTGCAAAAAACTAAGAACATGATCCAACTTCTTATCAGGGGTTGTAGCTTTACCAGCCTTTTCATTTTGAGCTCTTGGATTCTTCAAGGGCTTAGGATCATCTCTCCTTCTCACCTTACCTGATGCTCTCCTATTGTTTTCTATATAGATTTCCATTTTGTAGGCTTCTCTTAGGTTTTGTGGATCATTATCTCTAAAGGTAACACATTTTTGAATCATATGCATTGAAGTATACCACTAGACACTCATTTTCATTGGGCCTCAAATAACTAGGGATTTTATACATAACCTTTTGGAACCTTGCATTGAACTCAGTTGCCATTTCATTATGTCCCTTTGTGATATTGTTAAATCATTTAACCTACACCTACAGTTTGGTCTCCATATTATTCTCTAAAAATTATATAGAAAGAATCCTTGGAATCAATGCTTGCATCAAGCAAGCTCCTGTACCAATCCCTAGCATCTTCAGTTAAGGATTTCATAAAATATTTCATAGCAACATCATCATCCCACTGCTTGAAATATTCTACAAAACTTTGAAAGGCTTTCAAATGGTCCTCACCACTGAGAGAATTATTACAAGTAAACTTGGGTACATGTTTCCTTGCATTATCCATAAATGGATTTGGGTAATAGTACAGTGGTATTAGTATCAAATATCATTATAATTTCAACATGGCCATGAGTATTGTTACGGGAATATTCATCAAACCTAGTTAACAGATCTAGAGGAAGGGGAGTATGTTTGTTAGAGGTTGGGGTTAGATATCCTTCAGCTCTAGCATAGTTAGCATTTACATTATCTCATTGTATTCTATCTCTCTCTCTCTCCTCCGCATGGGTCTTAAGCCTTGATTTGAGGATTTCTCATTCACAATAGACTTCATTGTAACTTCCCCTCTTTTGGGAGAAGTATTATCACTAAAATCCAACAAGTTCCTTTCACATTTAGAATTAAAACTAGAGAAAATTTCACATTCAAGAGTCGATGGGGTGTAGGTTTACTTGTTCTTGCATCCTTTTATTTTACTCATTTTCTACAAGTGTTCTTGGGCAGTTCCCCTTCCAGTTTCTACTCTAGATGCTTCTTCAAGTGGCCACGAGTTCATCACATTTGTGCTTGAATCTTCTTCACCTTTGTCAACCTTTTCAATTTCCTTATATTCTTTTTCTTTACTTATTTGATATCTTCAAATAATGGCACACACTGGTGTAGAGACTTTAGAGTCACCAACCAAATTTCTTGGGACAAATTTGTAGCAACTGTGCTACAATTTATACAAATTTCACAAGATCCTTGGAAACTCAGACAAGCTTTGACAAATGTGAAATTATTTTAATATGAACTTTAAGAACAATCCTTTTAATACACAAATATGGTGGGAAACTTACCAAATACTCAAGCAATGGTTAGAAAAAACTTCAAATACACTGAATCTATAGATGAACACCACCATATATTATAGTGATATTTGATAAGGCGCTCTGGAGAACAAATATTTACCAAACTTACATCCCCAGTAGAGTCATCAATCTGTTGGTTTTTTTAAATAACCAATCATATCTCACCAAGTACCTATGAGCTTGCCAAACTCAAGTCTCAAATACTTGAGAGAAAATTGGCCAACAAACAAGAAGAAGCTTAAAGTGCTTCTCTCCTACAATTTGGGCTCTCCAAAACCTAAGAGGGTGATCCCACAATCTGCATCTTACAACTTTGCTACACAAATATATTACACATTTCATAATAGACAAATATATTCTCATTCTAATGCTAAATAGATGAAACCTTTAAACAAACTAGAAATTCCTTAGAAAGATCAAACATCTAAAGATGAGAATTCACATAACACCGACCTCAATAAAGGTAAATCAATTAAGAGTTTATTTATGAATAATTTTCTAATATTAAAGACTAGACCCTTAGGAAATGCATTTAATATCTTCAGATTAGTGCCTTATCTCAGGGTAAGGAGTCAAAACAAAGCAAATTGAACTGTACGATGACTTTAATTCCAAACATCCATAATCTTAGTGAAATTGCATTACAATTCAAACATTAATACTCAAAATCCATGACTACTTATAATATCCACTAAACATCCATGTGAATTCATGTTTTAATTAAGGTATTCTTACTGGTTCATTAAACCAGAGCCATAACTAAAATATATTTCATTGCAAAACAACAATGAAAACCAATGAGATGATCTTTGATCAAATTCTCATTAATAATTCACATAAATTTTATATATGGAGAGACAATGGACTCAAGAGATTTGCATATTGGATTCAAATATGCCTAGAAACCATATAATTAACAAAAATCTACTAGCTTAACTCAAAACCTAAGACATTGATGCAAACTATATTATCTTTGTGCTTTCAATTTGCATAACTTAGATCCAAAATCAACAAAAGACCCATATTAATCGCCCTGAACTCCCTTTTATCAAAATGAGGGAGGAAAACAAGCTTCAGGCCAAAAAGTGAACATGTCACATTTTCATTTGACCGCTACAATACTCATTCCCTTTTATAGTTATGTTTACACTTTCAATTGGAGGGAACATAGATGAGACACAGATTACTCATTTGCTAAAGAAAATAAAACAGCCATCCAAAAGGAATTTTTTTGGAAAGGAATAACCTTCTAACTATTGTAGCATATTTATTCCATCAAGCAAAATGAAAAAAATTGTGTAAAGATGGGAAAGGTGAACAAACATCCAAGTCAACATCCAAATCATCAACGATCAACATTTACTTATGGTATTCTCAATCAGGAGACACATTTCTTTTATGATTTGTAATCTCAAAGGCCAAACCTACACTATACTTGACCAAATATATTTATTCTCCAATCCTGTATTCATAAATCCAATTCATCAATAAATATTCTCTTCCACTATTCATATTCTTCATTAGATGGCCAATTGAAATCAATGATTTCATCCACCTTCTTTTTGTATGGAGAGTACTTTTGTCATTATTGAATTGGATTCCTTATCGAAATACTCTAGAAAGTTGATGATGAAAGACAATTTCTCCAAAGCATATTTTAGTATATCAATTTCAACCTTCTCACAAATAAGATTTTCTTGAGAAACAATTGTAGTGTCCACTTGGTTCTTCCACATTTGCAAGAGTTTTACCTCATCATAGGTATGTTTAATATCAGGCAATAATGTCAAATCTACCTCATCAAACTCAACCTTCAATTCTCTTATCTTTTGTTCTAATGGGGAAGCATACCCTTGAAGCTTTTGTTCCTTTACCTCACTAAAAAAATTATAAGTTGGGACCGCCCTTGGATATCTATCCTCCTGCTGCTTACTCCCAATTTCCATGAATCTCAAATTATCGACCCTGGGAATCCATTTATCTAGGATTGGGGTATCTGATTCCTTATCCCTCTGAGATAACTTTATCACTCGTAGCATCAAAGAATGATTTGCATGAAAACTATTTAATTTACATTGAATATTTTTATATAGATGCTTCAAAATAGTGTGAACAATCTTTGAATTGTTCTCATACATTGTGTCTTGCACTTGTTTAAGCAATTTCTTGTACACATCAATTTGTAGAAGTAGTTGCTCCCTTGTAGGTTCATTAGATGGAGTTGCACCTGATGTGCTTGGAACCTCTACTATGATTGGCTCTTGACCCATATTGTAAGGAACAACTAAAAATGATTTCTCAAGAGGAGGAGGAGAATATTGAGGATGATTCATAGGAGAAGTGGGAGTAGCATGACTTTAGATAACTAGTCCTCGAGGCCTTAATATATCTACTTGTTGTTTCCATAATGCTAGCTCTATTTCAAGTTCAACAACCTTTTGTTGAATCTTATTATATTCATCACTAAGCTCATTATACTTACTTCTATGCATGTCTCTATCTTTAGTAAGGCTCTCAATTGTTGATTTTGTAAGCTTAAAATTGATTATGGTCATGTTTGTTGCTTCTAATGTTGAAGTTTCAAAAACTCTTTTTATAATTAGTTGTCCACTAAAGTTAGTTGGTTCTACAACTCTAAGCTTCCTAGAACCAAGAGACAATGATCATATAGCCAAAGCATCCCACTCTTGACTAAAATCCAACCCTTGAAGTTCCAATTTGGCTTCTTCTTTAGTTTGGAATAGAGGATTTTTAGCTTTTCTTATAGTGTCAAGTACAACAGCATCGGCTATATCCCATTCAGGCAATAGTAAAACACCACTCTTTTGCGCAAGTTCCCTTCCTTCAATAGTTGTGATACTTTGAAATTGTTTCCTCATTTCCTTCCTCACATCAACTTGGATAGTGCTTTCAGGTAATTTGAGATGTAAGCTTCTCTCATAGGCAACCTTCTCTGCATACTCTGAAGCTTTTTCTCTCCATACAAAATCTCTTAGTGTTGTTATTTCAATAAACGAGTCATCCTCCATGAATTCTGTGCAATCCTACTATCTTATGTCATAAAAATTACTCAACCTACTTAGTTCTACCTTTCCTAATGTTAGGATGTATCCTCCAGAGCTTGGTGTGACTTCCCTTGGGGGAGAAGGCATCCCCTACTATATATCTTTAGGTGTTATCAAAATATCATCTTCATTAGTATCACGGTAATTGACTACCTCACTCACCTCAACCCTTTGTCTTTTGGTTGGTGGCTTCTCTAACGGAGGAGAACCTCTTGGAGGAGAATCAGCATCACCTATAATAGGTGAAGGCTATCTAGGAGCTGATCTCTTAGGAAAATTTTCCCTTGATCCCTCTGATGTGGTAGGGGTTGTCAAAATTTGTTGTTTCTTTACTTTCTCCTTCCTCCTAGAGTAAATTCTAACTACTAGCTTTGGCTGGTATGAAGTTCTTTCTTCAAATACTATTGTGGGATCTTATTCAACCTCCTATGATTTCTCTTTATTTGTCACTACACGTTCTACCCTCAAGACACCCACTATGCTCTAAAAGTTATCAAGAACATACATAATTATATTCAATTCACCCTCAATGTTAGGCATTTGGTCATAGTTAGGTTTTGTCCTTTTAGATTGCTCCCTCATTTTATTGAAAGCAAGATACTTTTCTTTGCTTTCATCTTGCTCTTGAAATTCCATGATGTTCCAGATAACATCCTTAGGGTAATAAAAAATTATGTATAAAGGTACCACTCCTATGCTATTTCTTCAAAGAAACAATAAATACCTCAAGATCATGATTTCTTGGGCATATTGTTTTCAATTGGTAGGGTGCTTAGAGTTGTCCTAAGTTCTTCCATCCTACTTTTATCATCACAAAATCTGTAAAGGTTGTCCACTCAGGGAAGAATGATACTTTTTTTTGTTGTTCTAGAAAATGTGCCATCTGTGATGCTCTCAATTTCCTCATGAATTTAATGAATCCAATCCTTAATGGCACATCCCTTAGAAGTACATAAGGGTTTATAGTTGTGCCATAAATTCTAAAAATAGTTGTGTGAGGGTATGCCATTATATCACCCTAGTTGCGATTCAAATTCAACTCAGGCCTTTTCTCCATGGGTCTCGAGAAATTATGGATCTCTTTAGGGGTCCTTGGTGGGTCATGAACTATGAATCTTGTCAATTTCAAGGCAAAAACATTGCGGAAGACAATATAATCAAATTTGGAGTCATCCTTAGGTCCAACATTAGAGAGGTAGATCAACTTCATCCTCCTTCTTTGTCAATGTTATATCAGTGCCAAAATTATTTTCTCCCCTGTACAAGAATATATGCATCAACAAAGAATACCATCTAAAGCCTACTCTTTCCTTTCCTTCTTTGAGTGAAGATAAACCCTTGTGCATCCCTTTTCACAAGTGTATTGCATAGCCATAAACTACATTATATGGTAGGTGTTGGAGATGTGCTACCATGTACATGAGGTCTATTGGCATGGTAGATGGTGCATCAATTCCAAGGATTTGGCATAAAGAGAAAATTGTCTTATTGAAATAATTTACAAAATATTTCATGGGGAAAGGTTCTTGTTCATCTTTTCCAATCTTTATCTGTTTCATATTTTTTCCCACCCTAGTAGTTGCAGTGTGAATGAGTAACATTGTTGTTCTAAATTGAACCTTTGTGTTCTTATAATCCTCCTTGAATAATTTGAGGTCAATAGGGATCATGTTCTTATCTCATTCGTGTAGACTGAAAATATCTGCTATCTCTTCCTTGGTTATTTTAACCATTTCTTTACCATCATATGCCTTGATCACTCGTGAAACATGGTCATATCTTGCAGCAATATCCTTCAATATTTCAACATCCATATACACATTTGGCACCACTAGTTTTACCAAATCTAATCTCCAAGGGTTGCAGAGAGGGACTCCCAAATTTCTATTCCAAAACCAATTTTGGAATAGTCGCCACCCTGAAAATGAAAAATTGGCATCCTTAATACCACATATTTTATCTATTAGCCCCATTTGAATCTAATAACCATAAAACAAAGCTACTCCCTTAGCTCTTTTACTTGTGGATGGTTTCAACTAATCAATGATAACCTAGGAGAGAGGTCTTGTTGTGGTTCCTGAACCAAAAGCTTGAGTTTTGGGTGCCATAGGTGAAAGGTAGAATCAAACAAGTCTAGGGTTTCAACAGAAAATGTTCAAAACCTAACTCTTCTATTCAAAACCTAGGGCACAACTTTAAGGGTGCAATCTCAAAGGGTTTGACAAGGTTTTGACTCTTTGAAGTAAATTCAAACCACAAAAAAATAATTGAAAAGCACATAGACAAATTTGACAATGAATATTTTCCCAAAGTCAAGATATTTTAAACATAACATAGAGAAAAGTGTTTGTCAACTTATGGATTTACACTAGTTGGAAATCCTAATTGTGATCACGATGAACTCCGAAACACTTTCTCTCAATCTCTAGGATGTTTTTAAATCTTTGGAAATCTTCAATTGTGCAGAAAGTTAAAATTTAGGTGCATCTAAGTTGAAACAGGGTATCTCTAGCTATCATTTCTACAATTACTATTCACTCACGCGAAAGGCAATGGCTTTCATGCTTGCAGCTTTGATTTTGAATAATGATCATTAATCTAGTTTTGAGATGGCACATTAGATGACTCAAATTGATTCAAACAAGTTTGAAAATAGGTCACCATCATTCGCGAATCCTTCGACCAATGGCATCTTTCCATTTGGACGCCAAGTCATCCGCTCACAGGCTCCACCCTTTATTTCTCCAAGTGGCCAAGAAATCCATGTGTTGTTCGCCTGCTGACCTTGCAACAATTTAGAAAATAATATTTTATTCCCATGGGTGAACAAAAAATGGTGGAGATTAACAATAGCTTTGTGTCATAGTTGTTGATCTTACAAGAACAAGGCATCAAGTGTTATAGCGGGCATTGGATCCCACATTTGTAGAAGGACATGTGGCACAAGCTCACTAACCTTGCAATTCTTTGGAAATGAATATTTTATTCCCGCAGGGCTGGCGGGGAACAACCAAGATGAAAGACCTTTGATCTGATGGTGATCAAAATCTGCACGTGCAATAACATTGTTATAATAAAGGGGCTAGACTAGGTCCATGAGACACAACCCTTGGGAAATTAAAACATAGGACTTAAGTCTTTTTCCATAAAATATTTTGCATGACTTTGGAAAAATTTAAATCAATAAAAGGCATGAGGTGGTCAATAGACCTAGGCTAAGGGGTCGGTGAGGAAAATGCTTGGATGACTTAAGTTGTAACTCAGATGACCACCAATGGGTTGTAGTAGGTGAATGAAGAATTAAAATTCCAAATTTTTAAGACTTAAGAAATTTGAGACAAAGTTTTTATAGCTAAAACCCTAAACCCTACCCTTGGGCACAGATGTAATAGACCATTACAGGGCACAAAACAAGCTCAAATTTTCTAAAAAAATTAGGAGCTCTACCATGTGGATAATATATATTACTCTACATGTGTGTGTGAATGATATTATGTGAAATAATATATAACATATAAGCCAAGATTGAAAGACATTAAATATTCTAGGTATGTGCAGGATCATGATGGGCCAAAAAGTGGCAATATGGTGGGTATTTGTAGGGTATGTGGCTGATGACTTTTTTTTTACCCAAAATTAATGAAATGAAAAGGGTTTTTAAAAGATATTCTCAGCTTTCCACCAATATAAATTATGCTTTACTTTGAATTTAATAAATTATTATTATTCATTTTCTATTTGAATTACGACTAAAGTGTTGATTGATAGGTTGATTGAAAAACATCTATAGCTTTCAAACGGTATCACATTTTTTTGAATCCAAAACATGTATCACATTCTATGCTTCACATTACTATAGGATTAAAAAAAGAAAAATTGAATTTCATGAAGTTTTGACCAAGTTAAGGTGGTCAGACATACGATTTTTTATGTTTTTTAAAAGTTGTAATAAAAAAATCATAATTAATTATTTACTTGGAAAAAAATTACAAAAATATATACATCACATCCAGACATGAGTCCTCTACTTATGTATAAAATCTTATAAAAAAATATTATCATTTTATTATGGTTAGGGTGGTCAGACAGACACCTACTTCTTATTTTTTCCCTAAAATCTAAGTACTACTGCATTGAAATTTCAAATTTTCACCAAATTGATTTTAAAAAATAAAATAAACCTAGTAGTTTAGAAACTACATTCAATTTGCTACATATTATATTCTTACATATTTTTGAAATAATATAGATAACTTATTCAAATTTTTATGTCACGTTGCCTAACTCTGATTTTTCTGAATTTTTTGCCACTTAAGGGCCTATTTTTTCCATGGTGATCCTGCACATACCCTTGTAAATCATACATTTAATAAATAACATATGATGGTGTATTACAATATTATATAATAACTAGAAGAGATGTTAAGTACTATATTATGTAAATGTGAGAAATATTAATGAATGCATATATATTATTATTTTTTCTTTCTACAATTTGTCACATGAATAATCTTTTTCTTTTCTACCACACTAAAGTAGTCACTAAAATACTATATAAACTTAGACAATAAATTTTCATAGTCTTGTCAATGAGTTTAGTCACATCTTCATGAATCCATTCTAGATTTGATCTGGGATTATATTGAAATTGTTAGTAGAGAAATTTTATTGTGTACACTCATTTCTCTCTCTTATTTTTGCAAATATAATGACATTGTTATATGAAATGACATGAAGAAGAGAATACAAATATATATCATATTACATCCAAATTAAACATTATTTCTCAAATTTAATAAACTTCACTCATTGCACCCCACATGTATGTTATAGTAGGGGGGAAAGATAGACAAAAAGTGTATAATTTACACTTTTCACTATTTTTAACACCGATTTTGAGATTCATTTTAATAAATAATATAGAAACCAACTTTGAGCAATCAACATAGAATTTTCCCTAATCCTACAATTCCCATTTACTTAAATTACCCCTTTTAGACATGAGCATCTCAATTTCATTCCTTATGATTTATCTTGATTGGATGATTTTGTACTCATGGTAAAACTATCTCATTGATAGTATTATGTATAATTATATTAATAATGGTTGAAATATATTTTTCCTATTTGAACATTTTCTTTTTTACTTCACTTTGAATTTTTGTGGGACTTGACCACTAGCAAAGAAGTTATGTTATTAATACTCCATCAATATAAGTCTCTAATGGTGCTTATAACACCATGTAGTCAAGAAAACAAATATTATTATCAGTATAGGTTGTAAGTTTACAAAGAGAATGATCACATGTATATAGGGAACTCCTATTGTTGTAATCATGGAACATTGAGAAGGGGGGTGAATCAGTGTTCTACAAAATTTAACTTTATTAACCCAATCTTTAAACCACTTATAGCATTAAACCAAAAGAAAGATGCATGAACACAAAACAAGAAACCACAACACCATAACACAAGGATTTTTTATGTGGAAACCTTGTTAAGGGAAAAAAAACGGTGGAGATCAATCCACAATATGATCTAAGTATACTCAAATAAGTGTTTACAAAAGGAATGCACATGCATTCAGGCACACTACCTAGAGCTCACTGCTCAAATACAAAAGGAAAACTCACTATCTTACAAAATATTTGGATTACATCCAAAGGATTTGAACTGGGAGAATAGCATCTGCTAATGCCTGATTTAGTTTCAGTTAAGCACATCAATCACTTTCTTGACCTTCTCGCTGACTTTTCTCTTCTACTTTGTCTGCTTTAATTCGGATCACAAATCCTTTTCTATACAAGTGAAACTATGCACAATCTCTCTACAATCCTTCTAACTTTCACAACACACACCAACACACTTCGTACATACCTCCAAATGATATAAATGATTGCTTATATATATTTGTGACTAAAGATTTAATTAACCACATGTCAACTTCAACAAAACATAAAATATTTACAAATTGTCGGCTCAATCCATAAATAATTTTCAATGTGCACCAACCAAAGTCAGCCACAACATAGTGAGGACCCAAATCAACATGCTTGAACATAAAAACACTTAAGAAAATACTCCTCGAATATCCACAATATGCTACATTCATCAAGTTATCCTTTTTGCATTGTTAAATAGAAAATCAATCAACCAGATCTTCTAACTTGCACACAAATCGATATGAGGCTCTAAGATTCAAAGATAACATAGATCATACATCAAGAAACCTTCCCTGAGATTCCATAACTCAAAATGATAATAGAAAATTTTCATATGAATCGATGAACACAGTTCTGTCAGATGGTCTATTCTAGTTTGGCAATTAATCACAAAACTTCATTTTGACTTCTAGTATGATCAAATGCTAATGTACAGATTGAATCACTAACTAGGGTTTCCATCAATGACAACACAAAATGACTTGTGTAGTGTCTCTTTCTAACAACCTCCCCCTTTTCATTAATGGCAACACTTAGTGAGAATTGACTAAGTGTTGGATTAGTACCAACATGAATACACTGCCAACCTTCAAAAATTCAAAAATACAACTACCCCTGAGATGATTAAGGAATTTTTCACTGTCCCACTCTCCCCCTTTTACATCAATGGAAAAGGCAGGAATCTACATACCAAAAATCAAACAAATTTTCTATGAACAATCTGCATATGTACAAACATGCTTCGACAACTTACATAAACTTGAATATGTCTACAAAATTACTATTCAACAGGCTCAAATTAGTGTCCCAACTCTTTTCGAGACTCTCCAAAATAGTCATGTGACCGCAAAATAGAGAAGATTGCATCTCTACTAACTCAAGGTTCGCTAGATCACTGACCTCCATAGCACCTTGTGCTTCCTTCAATGCACTAAGCATTGTCTCCATCTTAGGACCAATCAATCCTTTGAGCTCACAAACTCTTTCAACAATTCTTCCTTCTTCATGCTTCAAACCTTTAATCTTGTCAAGCAGGGATATGACTTGACCTTCTTGCTTTCCAACATAAATGGTTAGAGGATCAAATTCTTGAGAGATATCTGCTAATTGTTTCTCATACTCTTTCATTTTCTTTTCAATGTCCTCAGGGAACTTAGACAGTGTTAAACATGATTTATAAATGTTTCCACCTTCAGACAAAGCACCTTGAATATTCTTTACATAGGTAGCTAGCAAATATTTTTCATGAGCAATCATCCCTTTCAACCTACCGAACCTGTTAGCATCAAACTCCTTTTGAACCTTATCCATAGCTAACTTTTCAAGTGACTCAAAGTGAGTACTATAGAATTAACAAGTTTCTTCAGTTGACTAGATGGATAATCAGATGAATCCTTCACATATGAAGGCATGATCTTCTCCAGAATACTAGATGCAAGATTTAACATCTCACTATCTTCAATATGAGATTTCAGAATCTCTTCCCTTGCCTTGGCTTGAGCAAATGATGCAACTTTCATTTTCTCAATGGGAGATAAAGTAGCCAAGTTGATAGGACCTTTAACTAGTTTAGGATCAAACTCTTCCTATTACTCTTCAAAAAACTCCTTTATTTCCTTATCAATGTCTCTTGCTTCCACATGAACCTCCTTCATCTCAACCTTCTTTTCTCCAATCACTAATTCTTCCTTAGCTTCAGGAATCTCAACTTCATCAACTGACACAACTTTAGGAGCTTCAGTCTCCATAGGAATTTTAGTGTCATGTATATCTAGAGGATTTAGAGTATCCTTAAATGTATCTTCTTTTCCTTCTTCTGTTACTAGACCAGATGGAGCATCTTCAACATGCACTTCTTCAGAGACAACATTGTATTTGTTCTTTAATAGAATTTCCTTAAGAATTTTCTTAGCGTCCTTCGCAACTTCTTCAGTCTGTCCAATTATCAACTTGTTTACTTTTGTTTTTCTCTTAAAATCCCTTTTTGATTCATTGAGAATATTATTCATCTCTTCTATAGACATCATTGGACACCAATCAACAAGTATCCATTCTCTCATTTTCTCTTCTTCAGTTCGTGCATTCACTCTCCTCATTTCTAAAACTTCATATAGCCCTTTAGGAAACTCAAACATTATTTCAATGAGAGTTATATTGAAATTATTCAAATAATTTATTGTAGCTTCTTCAATAATTCTTTGACTGACACTATCAAAGGTGTCATACCATTCACAAAGTGGCCTAAGATTACCATCCTTAATCAAAGATTTTTCATCTTCTTCTATAGACATACCTGATTTGTCAGTTTTCATCTTTTTCCTTGCTTTCTCTTCATCAGAGGGCTTGTCCTTAGAGACTTTAGATGCTTTGGTTCCCTTATGCTTTATTTCTCTTACCTCTTTATCATATTTAGTTTTGTCATCTTCTAAAACAACAACATAGACTCTGGTGCTCTTGTCCTTCTTCCTCTTTCCTTCTCTACCAGATGACTTGACTTGGGCTTTCATAGGACTTGAATTCTTTGTAGGACCGGATGAGAGAGAAGAGCTTCTTGTGGATCTAGATCTGGCAGAAGATGATGTTGGACTAGAAGACTCAATTCTAGTTGGCTCTCCTGCTTTAGCTTGTTCTCCTTTTCTTCTAGCTTCGCTCATAGCTTCAGCTAATATACCCATGCTTTCTTCAAAAGCTTAAACTTCCTTTATCACCTTTTGGATTATCATTGGCTTCTTCAATTGTGCATGAACTTGCATATCCTTTTCCTCAAAGGTACTAAACCTTTCTTCTATTGGATCTTGAGGTTTACTTAGCAAGTGTTGAGCATATAGCTCCAAAATGTGTTCCTCAACCTCATAATCCATAGGCATTATCCAAATTGTTCTAGGATCAACAACTTCCATCAAACATTGATCAATATCAACCATGAAGAAAATTTTATCCTTATACTTTTCCATAATAGATGTAGGAATCCTTTCCCTGGCTTTCTGAAAACTCTTGAAATAACCCCAGATAGCAGTTTTTCTAGCTTTACTATCACCAATTCCATACAAGATGTCTCTAATTTGAACAGTTGTAGGTTTATCACCTTGCCAATGGACTTTTCCAACTCTCAGAACTTCATTCATGAAATAAAAGAATAAACATAGCAATAGATTACCATACTTGAAAGAATTCTTCTTATCCTTCTTGATTTTGCCAAGATTCTCCATTAGTTGGCTTCAGAGTAACTCACACAGGTCATAATCTGCATTTTCTTTAACCATCTAATATGCAGCATAGATTGTTGTGCCAGATACAAAATTGTCCCAACTAGACTGATAAATCTTGTACCCAATGACCATAGATGAAAATCTCACATCTACTTCAATAATATCATCAATTTTCATAGCTCTCTTGTTGAACACTGAACCAATTACATCTGTGACTGTTTGATTCTTCATAGCTAGATGAATTTAAACTAGTAACAATCCTTATATCTTCCTTTGTAATCTTGAAAGGCTGACTTAACCACATGAAATCAACATGCACTTGACTCAATATATACTGAACCCATTTGTTTTCTTCAAACATGAGAAACTTCACAATCTGACTGAATTTCTTCTCCTCCAAAGATTTGAATTCAGGTTTTACGTGGAGATCTTCTCCTATAATGTGATTGGTGTATAAATTTAGTAATTGGGAGCTTCCTAACTCTTCAACATTTGCATGAATGTATGCCTTAATATCTTTGATATGTAAAACACCATAGGAAACAAAAGAAAATGCACCTAAAGGTTTTGTTTTGATGGATTTGAACAAGTGCCATTTGAATTTCAGACGAGGCAGGCCTATCCTTAATATCGACAACCAACAGAGTAGCAATTTCCAAAATTTTCAAATTCATGAGTTTTCAGATAAATACCTTTTGCCAAATGGGGGTTTGATCATTGAATCGCCTTTAAACTTGAATCTTTGCCAAAGTTTGCTTCAGAGCACTCCAACCTTCTTCTTCTTGAAATGCAATGTGACAAATGAGAGATAGAAATGAATTTTAATCATTCATGCACCTAACTCTTTTCATCGCAATATATGCTTTTACCCTAGGTCTTTCGGATACCTTGTTTTCACAGACTGTGAAAGAAAACTCTTCTACGGACCTTCAATTTTGCATAAATTCTCTCCACAAGACATTCCAAAACATCTGTACATCACTAATGCAATCATTGCAATCTACCACATTTTGGTTCTAATTGTTGACAGGGTGTTCAAAAGATTTTCTT
Source organism: Sequoia sempervirens (assembly GCA_007258455.2). Classification (NCBI taxonomy): domain Eukaryota; kingdom Viridiplantae; phylum Streptophyta; class Pinopsida; order Cupressales; family Cupressaceae; genus Sequoia; species Sequoia sempervirens. The sequence goes on from VDFB02353493.1 coordinate 62,788,607, forward strand.
AAGAACTCCCCCTAGGCCAGAGGCCTTAAACTAATTCTCGGAGGAATTACTAGAACCTGGTTCTGGTGTGGAATCATTTCTTGCATCAGAAGGACTCTTCTTCACCCATATCTTCTTCATTTGCTTCTTGATCTCATCTATAGTAACTTTTCCTTTTCCTTTTTCATCCTTCTACATGTATTTCTTTTGATTTACCACACCATTTTTGCTTCTGCAAAATCTGGCAATATGACTAGATTTGTTGCAATTGTACCACACCACATTTTGTCTAGACCAGTTTTTCCATTGATTTTCTCTTGATCTACACTGTTAGTAATATGGCCAAATCTATTGCAGGTATAACAACTGACATCTCTATTGAAAAAGTTGTTTGACATATTTCTACATTCATTTGACTTATGACCATACTTATTGCAATTAAAGCACTGACATGAGAATGATAGACCACTCAAGGATTCATTTTGCTTCTACATTGAGCCACCATATGACCAAATTTATTGCAAACAAAATAGTAACCATTGAACCTTTGAGCATTAGGTTGTCTTATCAGATACCTTCCAACTTTGTTCATCTAATTTCCTTGCCTAAATTTCCTTTGTCTAGATCTGAAGCTTTCTCCTTTTTCATATCCAAGACCTCGCTTGTCACTTTCATTCCTCTAACTTTTAATTAATTCATCAAGCTTGGCTGAGCTAATCTTGAACTTCTCCTTGAATTCATTTGCAGTAGCAAGTTCATCTCTGAGATCAACAATCTACTTTTCAAGCTCTTCTTCATTATTTCTGAATTGTTCCAATTCAAGCTCCAATTGATTGAATCCATCAGTAATTTGGCTACATTCTTCATATTTCTCTTTCAAATACTGAGCAAGATTCTCTTCATTCTTCTTTTTGTCTTCAAACTCCTTGGTCATCATCATCATCATAATATATTCCATCTCATGCTTTAGGACAACATTTTCTCTAGAAAATTTTTCATATTCTTCTATCTTTTCCTTAAGGGCTTGACTCAGTTGTTCATTTTCAATGCTTCTACTCTCTTTCTGCTTGATCTGATCACAAAGTTCCCTTCTCTTCTCCCTAGACTTATTGACTTTATCTTTCAATGATTGAATGAATTTTTCAGCATTCATGAGGCTTGCTTGCAATTCCCAGACTTCATCCATTGAATCACTTTCCCGGATCTTCCTCAAGCTTTTAAACTTCTTTTGAGGAACTAGGCTCCGATACCAATTGTTGGAATCAAGGAACATTGGAGGGGGGGTGAATCATTTTTCTACAAAATTTAACTTTATTAACATGATCTTTAACCACTTGTAGCATTAAACCAAAATAAAGATGCATGAACACAAAACAAGCAACCACAACACCATAACACAAGGATTTTTTATGTGGAAACCTTGTTAAGGGAAAAAACATGATGGAGATCAATCTGTGCAATATGATCTAAGTATACTCAAATAAGTGTTTACAAAAGGAATTCACATGCATTTAGGCACACTTCCTAGAGCTCGGTGCTCAAATACAAAAGGAAGACTCACTGTCTTACAAAAGATTTGGATTACATCCAAAGGATTTGAACTGAGAGAATAGCATCTACTAATGCCTTATTTCAATTCCAATTAAGCACATTAATTTCTTTCTTGACCTTTTGTCTGATTCTGCTCTTCTACTCTGTCTGCTTTAATTTGGATCACAAATCCTTTTTTGCACAAGTGAAACTGTGCACAATCACTCTACAATCCATCTGACTTTCATAACCCACACCAACACACTTCGTACATACCTCCAAATTATATAAATGATTGCTTATATATATCTATGACTAAAGATTTAATCAACGACATGTTGGCTTCAACAAAACATAAAATATTTACAAACTGTTAGCTCAATCCACAAATAATTTTCAATGTACACCAACCAAAGTTGGCCACAACATAGTGAGGACCCAAATCAACATGCTCGAACACAAAAACACTTAAACAATTACTCCTTGAATATCCGCAATATGCTACATTCATCAAGTTAGCCTTTTTGCATTGTTAAATAGAAAATCAATCAACCAAATCTTCTAACTTGCACACAAATCGATACAAGGCTCTAAAATTCAAAGATAACATAGATCATACATTGAGAAACCTTCCCTGAGATCCGCAACTCAAAATGATAACATAAAATTTGCATATAAATCGATGAACACAATTATGTCGGATGCTCTATTCTAGTTTGACAGTTAATCACAAAACTTCATTCTGACTTCTGGTATGATCAAATACTAATGTGCGGATCAAATCACTGACTAGGGTTGCCATCAATGACAACACCAAATGACTTGTGCAGTGTCTCTTGCCAATACCTATAATATTTGAAGGTAGAACCATGGCCATATGGACATGAACATGTCAAAGAGGAAAATAATGTGTGTGATAATATCTTGATGAGATAAATTCATGAAACAAGAAAGTTATAAACTTCGACGAAGCTTTTGAATTCTTTCTCTTGATCTAAAATAGATATCAAAAATCTTTACCAAATACCAAATAAACTATGCTTTCTAATTATTTTTCTTCTATTTCTAATTTTCATAAACATCCTCTTCTCACTTGATTCAATTTAAAATCTAGAAAATGTTTTGAAATACTTTGTCATAAAAAAATTATACTAAATAAATGTAGTTAATGTATTTTGAATTGATACTAAAATCTCTATTAAAACACATCTTTTTATCCTTAACTTATATATAATATTTATTTATAATAAACATTATAATTACATTAAATAAAGTAGAGATGTTAGTTTACATATATATTTTAAATTGAGGTAATTAAAAATATATGCATCTCAAATAAATTGAAACAAATTTAATGATAGAATTCTCATATATTATAAATCATCTATAAATTATTTACTATTTTTCTATTTGACTGATGAATTTTTTATCATCACATTGTTAATCAAACTTCATGATCTGTTATGAAAATGAAATAAAAATAAAAAAATAAAAATGAATCATAAAATTTGATTCAAACTATTGATGATAAAAAATTGGCAATATCAAATCCAAAAACATATGATAAATTATTATTATAAAATGTAGAAACTAAATCATAAATAGCATGAACTTTTATAAAAAAAAACAAAAAAACCAAACCCAATTTGAAAATCCTCTCATTGAGACAAATGATGAATGAATTTGTGATATATTAAAAAATTGGGTCAACACATTTCCTATCATTCTTTATTCACATCATGCTGTACACGTCATCAAATGGGCCCCACCTTTGACTATGAATGTGTTCATTGGAAATTCCCCCTTTCTTGTCTTAATTCAGTCACTTTACCCCGGAGTTTTGGGGGAATACATAATACAAAATAATAATAATAAAAATCTCTCAAAACGAAATTGAGTTATAACAAACATAAAATTCTCTTGCCAAGTTGTTCTAAACAAATATCAAATTAACTTGACTTGACTTTGGGTTTTGCAAAGTCAATATAATAAGTTAACAATTCCACGTTAAATTGGAATATGCAAGTCAATAAAGACTTGTAACGTAGGTAATCTTATTCGTTTTCATTAAACTCTTCTCATTTCAAACATTTTTGGATTTTATGTAGAATTATATTTGATATTTGGCTTTGATAGGAAAAGGAAGATTTATATTAAATATTTAAAATTGCAAATTAAAAAAATAAATTTCAAAGTTTAAAATTAATTGTGTTTCAATTTAATTTGAAATCTTAATTTATAACTTTTTATTATTGAATTTATCATATTTAAATAATTGTTTGTCTTCCTCTTTATAAAACATAATTAATATTATATTAAGATAATATAAAGATGCATAAATGATGTATAATAAGAAATATTATGGTATAATTTGTCATATTTAATGTTGAATTATCATTAACAATTGATAAATATAAATTTTAAGTTTATCAATTTTGCATTTTGAAAACCATTTTTGAAAGAGGCATCTTTATAAAAACGTATAAAAGAAGATGTAAAAGTATAAATTTACATGTTGTAAACAACGTTCTTAATGGATGAAGCATATAATTGAACTCATTAACTTTACCTTTTAAAGAATCTCTTAAAAGAAATGTTTTTAAAATAACTTATAGAAAGGCAAATGCCAAACCCTAAACCAAGGTTTATAGAAGGATTTATATTATGTAGTTTGAGTTTTGATTCATTGGGACTTAGTTATTTTAAGGTTGTGAAGCTATTTTGTACTAGCAACACTTACCATGTTGGACTCAAAAAATGTAATATTTTTTTATAATTTGTGTGGACGCCTAAAATTTGACTTTACCAAACCACACCAAATTTTAGCCTATCTTAAGCCATTAATTAAATAAATATATATTAATTATTTAATTATTCTCATCTTTTATCCCAATCCTTTAATTTAATAAATATTTGCTATTTATTTAATTATTATCCTCTCACATGAATCTATTAATTAATTAAATATTTAATTTAATTAATTAATTCCTCTTTTATCCTCTATCTTTGTCCATCTAATCCTAGCCCTTCATCTTGTTCACATGGATCATAATCTAAATTTGTCCTCATGTGTCAAGTGTCCCCTTCACATGTCTAATTAACTCCTTGTCTAGATTTATTGAACCTTGACACCTAGCTAAAAGTCAAACTAGCATTTCATCTTATCCACTCATCTAATTTAACCTCTTAATATATCCATTGTGATAAGGAATTTTTTCCTTATGTCAATTCTAAACCTAAACCCTATCCTTGATGTGTCACTTGTCACATGATTGCATCCTTGATCCAAACCCTAATCCTCCTTCAATCTTAGCCATCCATCATTAATCATTTCTAGTCATTTTTTTTACCTCTTTGAGACTCTATATCTAGAGGCTCTCACCCTTCATCAAATCCTAATGCATGAAACTTGAAGATATCAAACATAAATGTTGTCAATTTGATCTATCATTATTAATTCATTATGAAGGTTATGTTAAAGCATTAAGCAAACCACATATCAACATCAAAGAGAAAATCAAATGGAATAAGGGTGTGCACTCCATTTTTACTCATCAAGAAGAGAATTAAGGATTCTAGATGAAGTTAAATTGTGGTTTGTATTACCTTATCTTCATTTTTTGCATTCAATCTTTTCCACCCTCTTCATTTTGACATGCTTGGTGGGACCCACATCCTTGTTCTAACATTTTTTGTGAGATTTTGTGATGTAGATCTATCATTTTTTAGTGTTAGATTGTAAAGTGGAACCATTGTTTCATAAAAGGGTACCTCTTTCTCATAGATTTGTGCCTTTGTTCTGTGAAATTGTGCCTCCATCACCCATAACTGTTCTTTTGTTCTTAGCACTTAATTTGATTATTTTGAGCTAGATCTATTATTTAGCAAACCTTTGAGGCATTTTTTTTTAGGTTTTCATCATTCTAACACTCTATTTTTGCAACTTGTTCAACTCCTTTATTACAAAAATAAAGGTTTTTAGGGTTATGATAAACTAGTTTTTCTTGCAAGATTTCTAGGAGATCTAGGTTCACTTCATTTTAAGATATTTTAAGCACATAACCTAACATATTTGGCAAGAAATTTTTTCTCGTGTCCCATCTTATATTGCAAGCTTCCCAACAGGGTTGGTGATTTTTTATTTTTTTTGGGTCTTAAAGGTAATTTTGAGGCTCTATCTATGAAACTATGCCTCTATTTCATAGAGTGGCACCTATATTTCAAAGAGTTGTTCCCCTGCATCATAAAGTTGCACCTCTATTGCATAAAGTGGTTCCTCTAACCTGTAAAGTTGTACTTAGGTTCTAGTTTTCAATTTCTAAGGTTTTTGTGTCATTTTTCTCATCTAACCTCCATTTTTTAGCAACTAACAAGTAGTGCAGCTATCTAACACTTGCCAAAGATCATTATCATTAAAATTAATAATGTTTTGATGCATATCCATTGGTAAAATGATTTATTTTCCACTAATCTAACCATCTAAATTAGTTTAGTGGGTTGATGAACATTGTTTGTCATGTTTCAAAGTGTGTGTAGATGTATGTTCTCACCTTGTACTTAGTGTGATCTTGGAGATCAAAAATCTTACATTTATTTATTTCATTTATTTTCTAGGTATTATCACAAGTCTTACTATCTTGTGTGTATTCTCTCCCCTTGTACTTTGTGTGATATTGGGTGACCAGAAACACCTAGTATAGGATTTCACATTAGAAGGAATGCTTGGAGATTTGATCACCTCAAGGATGACATCAACCACTTTTTTAGGTGAGCTATATAAATGGGGAAGAGAAAAATATATACATTAAACTGTAGTTATCATCATTTGAGACAATCCATAAGAGCCTTAGTTTTCCAAGACTTGTTTGGTGATGAGAGAAGTAGAAACCCTCTTAATCTTGGGCACTATTCTAGACAAGCTCATTTTTCACAAAACCACTAAGAACCTTGTATCTAGAAGCATTTAAGAGCTTTCATTAATTTCTTAGTGTGGTGCATGGTACAGTATCATGCTTGAAGTTACTCACCATGTATCTCCCTAGGTAGAGGTAGAGACTCCTTGGGCAAGATCTCAAGATCTCTAAGGAAAGAGAAAAGGTGGGCCCCTATGCCACTGAATCTTTATCTATTGACTCTTGAAAGAGAGTTGTCTCATACTAATCTTGAGATATTAGCCTTTGGCTAGTGGGCCCACATTATGTTAACACACCTACTTGACTAAATATAGCATTATTCTATCATTCTTGGCATGTTCTTCATGTGCAAAAATAGTGTTCAGCCACTTATCCTTATCACCTTGAAAGTAAATTTAGGTATTGTTTCTTCTTGTTTGATTTTCTCTTGCAAACAATCATTAAACTCTATCTCAAGCTATCAAAATACACATCTGTACCACCCCTTGATGCATGTGTATCATCTTGAGTTGCCTCTATGAAATTTTCTATGAATATGTTCCTTTGTCCTAAAGAAAGGTGTCTTTGTTTCACAAAATTGTGCCTCTATTCCATAGAGTTATGCCTATATTCAACTAAGTTGTACCTCTATTCTATAGAATTGTGCCTTTATTACATAGAAAGGTGCCTCTATTTCACAATTTTGCACCTTTGTTTCACAAAGTGGCATCTCTATCGCCTAAAGTTATGCCTCTTCATTCACTATTATTTAACTATCTTAATACCTCAAATATCAATATTAACATTTATAGACCTATAACAGACTTGGGGTACCCACCCTCAACCATTATTTCACCTACGACATTAACCATTTGCATCTTTTTCATCCAAATGCATCATATCTTGATCATCTCATCATTCTCATCCATTATCATATCATAGTCATCATTAACTTCATCCTTAGACCTTGGTCCAATTAACCATTATACCATCATCATCATTCTTTCCTTATCTTCTATCATCACTTCTTTCATAATTGATCCTTCTTATCTTCAAATCAAATTTCTATCCTATCATATCATATCCAATCCATTACCTATCATCATTTATCTATCTTATCCTTCATATAGATATTATCTTTAAATCTCTAGCATATCCTATCATATCCAATATATTGTAAACCTCTCATCATCTATCTATCTTTTCCTTCATATCCAATCAAATCCTTATGATATTTGACCTATCTTATCATCCAATCATAATCCATATCATATCCTATGAAAATAAATCTTGTCAAGAATCTTACCTAGATCTCAATCCTTGTTATCCACTAGCTTGTATAGTGGTTGGGAACTTTCCTATCTTAAGTAATATATTGAGTTAGCTCCTTATCATTTTGGTTGTGCTAATTTGGGAACTTGGATACCAAAATTTAGCTATAAAAATCTTATCCAAGACTTTCCTAAGTGATTATCCAAGCGTAGGTAAGTAATACCTGTAGACACGAAAAATATACTAATTGATATCACACATCCGATCATGATCTACTAACACTAGTTCATCTTGAATCATCCCCTTTTCTAAACATTTAATAAAATAACCTTTATTTGATTAAATTCATCACATTTCATCTCTTAATTAAATAAATCAATCTTGTCTTGTTAAGTCATTATCTCTTGTTAATTAAATAAACCATTTTATTTAATTAATTCATAAATCTCTATTTTAATTAAATAATTCATTTTATTTAATTAAATCTCTATAGTTCCTCTATTAAATTAAATAAATCAAACATTTATCTAATTTAATCAAACATCACCCCCTCTGGTTAAATAAATTAAAATATTTATTTAACTAGGTCTTAATCATTTTCATCTCTTTTTGATTTATTTCAACCCTCAAATCTAAATCAATTAGTCAAATCACCTAATCTCCTCTTAAATTAATCAAATCCTGATTAATCTAATCTAAATGCATGTCACATCCTCTAGCTTTTCCCACTTGCACAATAAATCAATTTATTTGATTTATTAAATCTCTATTTACTTTCAAAAAGGCATCCAAGTTTGAATATTCTTCAAATTTGAAATCTCCCCCCAAATAGACATGTACATCCAACAAAGCATTTAAAATCTCTTACATGTCCTTGCCTTGAGCCAAGTGGCATTTAACTCTCCTCTTTCATCCCCCCTAAACATGTCATTTCATCAAATTCAAATATTCAAACTTGGCACATTGATCAAAACTTGCACATCCTCCATCCATTCACATTTGGACAAGTGGCACTTTGCCATTGGATGAAATTTAGTCCCACATTGCTCTATTTTGGGCATTCTCTCAACTTGAAATTATATAAATAAGAAGCTAATCTCCTCAATTTATCATCCACCATTTGAGTAAACTTACTATGCTCAAATATTTAGCAATCTTCATCCATACTTTCAAATTTTTAGCTAGGTTATGCAGGTTTTCATCTTGGAGCACTCATCACTCTTCATCAAAGTGGATCACAATCTTCATCAAATCATCAAAGCTAGCATTGGAGTTGGAAAAGGGCCAATTTTCACATCAAATTGGCACCAATTCCCTCAAGAGATCAAGAATTTACATTCCTTTTATAGGATTTAATCTCTTTTATTGATTTCTCATTGTATTGCTTTCATTTTTCCTATTTTGAGCATTGATAAATGAATTTCTTGAAGAATCTTTATTCTAACTTGCATTTGAATCTAATTTGTTGTTTGTTTATTGTGTTATTGCAAGTTTAGGATCTAGGTTCACATTTTGGTGCTAGAGGGAGGGCATGAATGTTTTCTAATCATCTTTCTGTCAAATTTTTTGTGTTTTTCTTTGTCTACAGGAAAACTCTGCCGCTAGAAGCTCAGTGTCGCTATTCAACACCACTTTTTCTCTAGCATCACTATATGGAACCGCTGAAACTTCAAACTACGATGCCTTAATCTTCCCGCCTAGAATTTTTAATTCCAAACTACGCCGCTAAACCTGTTTGACCTGTGGGAACCTTTCAAAAATACAAATTGCACCACTGGCCAAAAGGGCGATGCATTCATGGTCATTGGTTTGTTTGCAGAGCGACACTAACTAGCAAGCGACACTATACAACACCGCTGGTGAAATCAAATTGTGACACCTTCATGGATTGCACTGCTTGAGGGGAGTATGAAGTGAAATTTTATTTATAGCATGTGCTTTTTCTTAAATTATGGTTCTTTTGTCTATTTTCTACCTTTTGGACCTCTATTTTTATAGAATATAACTAATTTTCTTGTAGGTTGGATCGATCAAAGATGAAAAGGAAAAGAAGCATGTTGATGTCATTTCACAAAAACAAGTGTTTTTAAACACTCTAGTGTTTGTTTAACACTCTTGGAGGATTCATTATTCCTCTTGAAGAAAAATTTGTCATCTTTTTATGCTTAGGACTTACTAATTTTATTTTGGGCTTTAAAAAGAACCTTTTGAATTCTTGTTACAAAAAGGCTTAAAAAAAACATTAGGACTCAAATTTACTAAAGTTTGTTTTGGGATTAAAAAATTGAACAAGGCAAACTGTCACACTTACTTTGATGCTTTAAAATGAATTCACTTTTGCTTTGAGGATTTAAAATAAACAAGTGTTTGCATTGTTTTGCAATTACATACACAAAGTAATATCATCAAAAGATGTATGCGCTTCTCTCGTGCCTCATGGTGATCTTGAGAATCAAAATGCTTTTGGTGACATTAAGTTGCGTAACTAATTGCCCATACACACTTCAATTTGGGTTTAAAATTGAAAAAATTGTGCGAGTGTGAGTAAATCTATTGCATGTGTTCTCCCTTTGTTTCTAAACGAAGGTTGATCGAACTATGAATAAATTTAATCACTATTGTTTATCTTAGAGGGCCTGCCTTGGGGAAAAAGTACTCACCCAAGGGAACGACTCAACTAGTAACACTCTAAACCCAAGAGCCAGCCAGGATATAAATGTGGGTACTGGAATAAATGCCAGTATCACGCAGTTGGCTCCGACGAGAAGGGAAACAATGGTCTCTCACCTCGATGGGTCAACTCCTACGAATGGAAAGTTTGAATTAAAATCCTTGTTTAGAAAAGGCCAAAATCCTTGATCTACTTGTTGGTGCGAGAACGGTCGTTTTGAAGCCGTCCCACATTTTTACGGCTCTTAGTAGAAATGAAAAGCATGTCATGGGATTTTCATGGGTGTTGATGCTTGTCTGCCCCGTATAAGTGAGTGTCGTGGAGGGCAGCCAGTGGGGTCAAGCATCTAATCATTTGCTAAGAGTAGGCATAGCTGGACTTTTCCAAGTGGGAACTCAACTAGTAAAGTCTTTCATATCCATAGGGTTTTGCATGTTCTTGGTATAAAAACACTTGCTTGTTCGAAAAAATTGGGAAACACACATTCAAGAGGAAAATCAAAATTTCAAACCCCTTAGTTAGAAAAAATACCTTTCAGAAAACCCAAGAACTATTGCTTACCCTGGGGATTATGTCCTTAGAGGTTTCTAAGTAATTGGGTTTACATCTTAATTTTATTCTACCAAGGTAAACATTAGGTAACCATTGCCTTGATTTCCTTGAATTCCATATATCACTTTGTGGGATGAAAATAAGTTAGGACATTGGACGTTTAGTTTGAAAATCTAATCAAGAAAGTGTTTGTGGTAAAAGAAATTCACTAATCAAGATGAAATCAATTGAACCCCACACATGTTCTTGTGTATCTTTTATCTTATGGTCTTTTGAGAAAACATTGATCTTTTGGTTTGAAGGGAAAAACATTTTCGTCAAAACCTTGGCCTTGTAAACAAGTCCTTAGGTTCATTTCAAAATCAAACACTTCATCCATTTCAAACATTTATCATCCCATCCCACAAGAAACTTTAGAGCTTTGGAAACATCATTATCTAGACTTGGGTACATCCTTAAACCAAATCAAAATCACCTTGTTTAATTAGGAGTATGGGAATGCATCCTTTCTCATACCTCTAGTTAAATCAACACACCTTTGAACAAGTTTATCCTAAAGATCACATCCAACATCTTAGGGTTTACAAGTTCATTATCTAATCAAAACCAGTCAAAATCAAATCCTAAAGTCTAGCATTGATCCAAAGTTCCTAAAAAATCAACACCCATATCATTCACCCCTTTCATCCTTCATCTCATCATTGGTCCTAAACACCTTAGAGGTCACTTTTACAACAAGGTCAAAACACAAGAATAGCATGGAAAATAAACTTGATCCATACATCATAAGTGGTCTAAACCAACCAAATTATTAAAGCCTTACAATGCCAACTGATTTTCAAAAATGACATTTATACAATCCATACATGGGATCATTATCTCCTACAAACCTAAATGGTACAACAAATGTGAGTATACCCAATCTAAATTTTGAAACACCTTTTCTGATCATAGATTTAAATCCAATTCCAAAATTACAAATCTATCAACCAAATACTCAATGCATGAGTCTTCAAAAAAAAACATTATCCCACCAAATACATACATGTCCCCCTTACCTTTCATAATCCTAATGACCCATCATCATCATTTCATGCAACCCATCAAACCTCTCTCCCTACGACCTCACAAGGAGAAGGTGACTTATTTGGACTAGGGGGCATTTTTGATCAAACATCATCATTTCCCCAAGGGAGCATGCCACTCACTTTCCTACCATTCCCACCCTTGCCATTAACATTCGTATCACCTCTTGGTGTGGGGTTACCTTCGCTACCACCGCTCATCCAAAACATTTCCCTAACCATCAATCAAGGCATCATACCAAATCCTTCCTCCTTTCCATCACTATCACAACAACAAATGACAACCATCCCCATAGCACAAGTAACCAACACATCATCTATCATCGCTCAAAACATGGTCTCTCAAGGAATAACCATGTCGATCACACCATCCACCACTCAAATCCCAATCATCAATACAAAAGTACCTCTTATCACCACAACAAGAACTATTCCAAAACCACCTTTGCCACCACCACCACCACCCAAACCAAACACATCAAAACAATACAACATTGCATTGTAAGGCACTCAGTAGGCTGCTTATCAGAAGGCACTCCAACAAAACCAAAATTGACAAGCTGCACAACTAGCTATTCAACAAGCTGCACAAGCTACTCAAGTTTCCCAAGCCTCACTACAAGCCCAACAAGCACAAGCCTAGGCTCAAGCACAAGCGCAAGCTTAAGTTGAATACCAAGCCCAACAAGCAAATGGTGTTCAAAATCCCAACAAAATGTTAACAACTCCATATATCGATCCAATTCAATGATCACATGATCAAGACCTATCCATCAGCAAACACATGGAAGATGTTTCTACCTCATCCAAAGATCAAATCAACATACATCAAGAGTCACTTTTTGATCATGATAAGAATCCCTCAACAATATCTGACAATGATCTATTTCAAGGAGTGCTAACATTATTTGATCCTATAATCAACAATCCATTGACCAATAATCATGTTGAAAATTTCTCTACATCACCTAATAAGTTAGAGGACATATCTCAAAAATTTATTCTATAGCATGATCAACATCTCTCACCAAAGTCTAGCAATGGTCCTTTCCAAGACATATTGACATCCTTCGACCTCATGATTGCCAATATTGAAGGAATCTTCAACTCAACAATTGATCCAAATTCACTCAAAGATCAAGAGGATATTGAGCCGCTTCACATCCAAGAACCCTTTATAAGCAATCCATCCTTTGAAATTGACCCATGTAAAGAACTTGATCCAAAGCATGTTGAAAGCAATTCTAAAATCATTCAAGATCAATAATTCATATCTCCAAGATATTACAATGATATAATGGATACTCTCCTATCTATACATGATGATCATATCCATATAGTACATAATCCTCCATCTACCCATGAGATGCTTTTTTTGGATGGATACGTAGATGATCTTCATTCAGAACATGATTCCTTTACTCCTGATATTATTACACAAAAGAGCAGGTTATTGATTCCTACAGTCAAACAAAGTTATCAACATCATAATCAGATATATCCCAAATTTAGACTGAGGACATCATGTATGAAGATATCCAGCATTATCAACTCAAAGAAATGGGTTAGACAGAACATGACATTCTAGAGTTAGCAAAGCAACAAATTGAAACAACATCATCTACAATAAACATTTATTGGAGCATGCTTATTGAACAAGATATATCAAAACAAGAATAATCAAGGAACAAAGGTGCCACTACCACCATACTAGGGGAAACTTTGTCTCAAGCAAATATCAACATAGGGAGCACAAAGAGTCCTTATGATGAAATTGATGCCAATACTACAACCAACCACATCATGAATCTTCATACACCCATCACCCCATCCACGAATTGGGACCAACATCACAAGAAGGTTTTGAATCAAAGCACAAAGTATGTTATCAAAGAAAAAGAAGCTAAGAAGCATATCAGACAAAACAAATACATATGGATACTAAAGAATACAAAGAAAGATTATCCCTATCAAACTCCATTAGTCAAAGGAACTATGGGGAAAAATAAAAAAGGGAAAAGTATCCATCAAAGATGTCCACAAAATAAAAAGAAGGCTTCTCAAGTGACGTACAAAGTATATCAAGCAGTCGGTCCTAATTTCATGTACACTTCTATATCCACCCATCATTGCTCATCTTCCCAAGTTTGGAGAGTAAAAGGTTCCAAACTATCAACCAATCCATCTCCTATCCCTAAACACACTCCATCCACGCCTCCACGCATGATATCCAATTCTCACATTGACCATGTATTGGTAACAACCCTTCATCATAAGGATTCAGAAGGCACTCTATGGCGATGTGTGTACCAAGACAAATTAACTTCGGTATCAATAAAGCAGATCAAAAATATCAAAAGTTGCATTCAAGTGCACATATCTTAGCAAAGCAGCTTCTTCAAGTAGGATATCGATGAAACATTATGACAGGGGCATCTACATCAACACCACAAGGTGATTAAACATGAGCTTAAAATCTTTCAGAAAAAACCAAAAACATCAAAAAATATGAAAATCCAAAAAAAAGAAGAAAAAGGATTGAAAACAATAAAGAAAAAAATAGTCCTCTAGTGAAAACCACTTCAGTGGTGCTTTGGATAGGTACCATGATGAAAACCTATCAAACAGGTGTCATGTGTAGAATCAAGCATCTACGTGCACTAGTTCAGGTGGAAACATCTTATCCCATCCATAATAAATCTAGCATTCCATCCATCTCATCCATAATAAATCCATTCATCCATGAACCATATATCTAATCCATTTTCATCCATATACATCCATCTTCCAAATTACCTTGATCTTGATGAAGTTTGGTGTACACTTTACACTTGCTTATGATAGACATCTTGACATGGGTCATTTTCATTGATCTTATCCTACCCAACATTATCTTAGCCATGAAGCATTATCCAAATGAGCATTCTTTATCTGAACACCTTATCTTATCACAAGATAATCCATATCCCTCCATCCATACACCTATCTAAGCATCCACCCATGGTATTCCATACATTGCTAGACACTGGGGGCAGATATTTATTTCTTGCTTCGGGAATAAATATTGATTTATATCCTCCAAATTATGTGGTGATCTGAACATTGGAAAATGTGAAATCAAATTGGTCCACCACTTGTGAGCAAAAAACCAAATCACTAGCCCATGGTACATTTTGACGAGAAGAAATTCCTTATCAAGCTTCATCTTTCATCGAACATCAATCCAAACAATGAATATCAGTTGCATCTAATTTTCACTTCAAACGTCACATCAAATCATCCAAAACAACTTTTTTTCCAAACCAAGCTTCATCAATCCTAATCAATCAAATCTAGTCAAAAAATCATCTCGGGATATCCTTGTGTTACTTAACACTATCCTTGCATTGTTGTGTATCCTCAACAATGTTATCATCATCAATCCCTCATAATCTTGGCCATCCTAATCCTTGTGTTGTATAACACTATCCTTGCATTGTTTTGCATCCTCAACAATGTTATGATCATAAATTCATCGATCCGATCAATCAACCTTAGCTTGGTTTTCAACAAAATCCCAAAATAGATCACTGATATCGCCACACACATCCATATCCAAATCATCAAAATCATGCAAAAAATCCAAAAACATCCAAAATCATAAAACACTCAAAAAGTCAAAAAAAACATCAAAAACATGGTATCCAAACTACGTCGTCTCTGAGCTTAAACATAGGCAAGGCTAATCTTTGATCAGCCCCTAAGACAAAAAATCCAAAAAAATTCATAAAATCTTAGTAAACCCCAAAACATTCAAAAAATCAAAAATCAAAAATCAAAACATTTGTAAAATCTTGAAACTACCAAAAATAGCCTCAAAACATTTCAAATTTCCAAAAAAATCCAAATATTCAAAAAAATCCATCTGTCTCATCTCGCTTTCACTCAAAAAAAATCAATCATCCATAATAAACTGATCATCACCTTCATCCTTTGGCAACATAAACAAAAACAATCACAACAATCAGCAAAAGCAAACTTCAAACACAAAATAAAAATTGAAGCAACAAAACATTAAATGCAAAATCAAACTCTTGATCATTTTCAAACATGTCAGTCAACCTTATATCAACAACCTATCAATCAACTTATCAACCCATCATCATCCTATACAATGTATGTCCTAGGATATATTCTTCCGACAATGGGCATCATTTTGGATATCACTTTGGATTCTTATCCTATTGAAACATGTCCATTTGGCTGAAGGTATGAAGAACATTGGCTTGTTTGTGTACTTGATCTTTTCTTTTGATTTATCTTATTGCACTGATTCTAATGGCCTCTCGATGATGTCTACTCAAAATGATTTAGAAAGAAAGGGAATGGGGCAATGATCATTATCTTTTGTTTGTTGTGCTTGTTGGACGTTCTTGTAATATAACCTTGGCGAATACTTGCTTTGTTAGGTGTGTATGGAAGTTTTTTTCGGGCTGCTTGTTGACTATTTCATTGATGGGTTATACCTTTCCATGTTTTGGTTTGAGATGTTTGAAACTTCTGAAGTGCATCCTAGCAAAGTTTTTGTATGTCAGGTGTGAGCAAGAATACTCCTATCTATTTGATGAGTCAAAGTCCATCACACTAGGTGCAACACCATCCTAGTTCTTTATACCTTGATGCATCATGCCTACATGTGTTATCAAACATAAGGTAATTGGCCCTTTGAAAATCCCAACTCTTGGCAAGCGATCATCATCATCATCATCATCTCCAATAAAGTCCCATCAGATCATAGACTTGTTGGATCCTCTCTTCCATCCATCTTATTCTTCTATCTTTACTAACATTTCTATCCAAATTTGTGTGATATCTCTAAATATACATGAGGCTACCCATGGTCAATGACTATCTATACATCATCAAAATTGTCTACCTCAAATATCTGATCTTTCTAAAGAATTATCTTTCATCCTCTAATTAGTAGAACCACTCCTCTCACATTTTATCATGATCTCAATAAAAAATTAGTATTTCCACTTGAACTCTCAAGGGGGCAGTATACCAGCGTAATTCTTTTTGTTGGGGCAACAATGGGGCATCTGAAAAATCAAAGAATTTTTGAACTTTGATCTCAGCAAGATTATTCTTTGAACCAATGCAACAAGTGCATTGCTTCAAAGAGGGGCAAAATGTAGACACGGAAAATATACTAATTGATATCACACATCCAATCTTGATCTACTAACATTCGTTCATACTAAATCATCCCCTTTTCTAAAAATTTAATCGAATAACTTTTATTTGATTAAATTCATCACATTTCATCTCTTAATTAAATAAATCAATCTTATCTTGTTAAGGCATTATCTATTGTTAATTAAATAAACCATTTTATTTAATTAAATCTCTATAATTCCTCTATTAAATTAAATAAATCAAACATTTATCTAATTTAATCAAACATCACCCACTTTGGTTAAATAAATCAAAATATTTATTTAACTAGGTCTTAATCATTTTCATCTCTTTTTGATTTATTTCAATCCACAACTCTAAATCAATTAGTCAAATCACCTAATCTCCTCTTAAATTAATCAAATCTTGATTAATCTAATCTAAATGCATGTCACATCCTCTAGCTTTTCCCACTTGCACAATAAATCAATTTATTTGATTTATTAAATCTCTGTTTACTTTAAAAAAAGCATCCAAGTGGGAATATTCTTCAAATTTGAAATCTCCCCCCAAATAGACATGTACATCCAATAGAGCATTTAAAATCTCTTACATGTCCTTGCCTTGAGCCAAGTGGCATTTAACTTTCCTCTTTCATCCCCCTAAACATGTCATTTCATCAAATTCAAATATTCAAACTTGGCACATTGATCAAAACTTGCACATCCTCCATCCATTCACATTTGGACAAGTGGCACTTTGCCATTGGATGAAATTTAGTCACACATTGCTCTATTTTGGGCATTCTCTCAACTTGAAATTATATAAATAAGAAGCTAATCTCCTCATTTTATCATCCACCATTTGAGTAAACTTACTATGCTCAAATATTTAGCAATCTTCATCCATACTTTCGAATTTGTAGCTAGGTTATGCAGGTTTTCATCTTGGAGCACTCATCACTCTTCATCAAAGTGGATCACAATCTTCATCAAATTATCAAAGCTAGCATTGGAGTTGGGAAAGGGACAATTTTCACATCAAATTGGCACCAATTCCCTCAAGAGATCAAGAATTTACATTGCTTTCATAGGATTTAATCTCTTTTATTGATTTCTCATTGTATTTCTTTCATTTTTCCTATTTTGAGCATTGATAAATGAATTTCTTGAGGAATCTTTATTATAACTTGCATTTCAATCTATTTTTTTATTTTTTTATTGTGTTATTCTAGGTTTAGGATCTAGGTTCACAATACCATCCTTTATCTATGATTTTCTCAAGTTATTATCGAAGATTGAGTAAGAAAATCCAAGTAGGTGCCTAGGTGATTATCAAAGTCTAATGTAAGAATAACCTATCATTATCATTCAAGGGATCTAGATTTATCTTGATACACTATAGGTCTTGTACCACCTTTCCATAATTTTCCTCCTTTCATCTATATATAATTATCCCCTTTTCATCCATTCTATCATTATCCCATTTCCATCCATTCTATCGGATCTTTACAAATGGGATGGAAGGCCTCTCATTTATATATTTTCTATGAGAGAAATAAAGGGCCTAGAAGCATTGGTTAATGGATAGCTATGATTCATTAGGGATTAGGTTTGGGATCAAAGTTGTAGTCATGTGAAAAGTGTCACATGAGGGATAAGGTCTAGGTTTAGTATGTGCATTAGGGAAACATCATTATGTGAATGGATAGGATTAAGAGGTGTGATATGAAATGAAAGGATGAGATGGAAAGTTAGCCTAACTTTTGGGAAGTGTCTAGGTTCAATAAATCTAGACAAGGTCTTAGTTAGATATGTGAGAGGGCCACTTGTCACATGATGTGAAGTTTAGGTTATGATCCATGTGAATAGAATCAATGAATATGATTAAATGGACAAGGATTGAGAGATAAAGTAAAATTAAATATTAGAGGAAAAGGTAATGGGGATTAATTAGCCTAAAATAATTAATTAAGTAATTTAGTTGAGGGATTTGCAGATAAAGGTAATGAATAAATAAATTAAATAAATAATATTTTTTTATTTAATTAATTGGCTATGAGAAGGTGGAATAATGGTAATGGGATAAATTAATTAAATAAATAAATATTACTTATTTAATTAGTTCCTTAAGATAGGCTAAATTAGATGTGGCTGGATAAGGTTAGATTTTAGGTGTCTACAAAAAAGTCCTTCCCAAGTAGCCACTATAACTATCAAAGCACCTAATTTTTTCATTACTACCATATTTGGTCAAATCATTAACCAATGAGCTTCATCCTCCTCCTAACTAAGCCAATATACCATCCTTGACCACCTAAACAAAATTCTAGCACAAATATCTATCCTTGAGCTACTCAAAACATCCCCCATCCATAAGGACCTCCTTGAGAAATACATCCATGAATATTGTGTTCCTAATGATATTGCTCTTTCTCAATTTCAAGTCATGATAGAATGCTTATCATCTCCACAATCCCTCACCTTTTCCAATAAAGTAATACCTTCCATTAATCCATCTAATAATAATCTACTATAGCTTCAAGGCCACATCCACAAAACCATAATCAATCACATCCTAAAAGATGGGGTATTAGGACTTAATCTTTGCAACCTAATTCTATTAAAATAAATGAGATATTTTGATGATATTATCAATCCCCAAACTAAAATTACCAACAAAAAATATGATGAAACTAAGCATGAATCCAAAGGCTCTATAAAGCTACCCATGTAGGTCAGACCAATAATTGTTGGAACTACTTGCCAAATCTTAGACCTTGATCTCTCATATAAAATCCTTTTTGGCCACCCATTGATCTTTCCCATCCAATTAATTCCTTCCATAATTTAGCATTGCATTAAGATCCCCCACAATGGAACTAAAGTGACTATCCATGTTAATTCAAATATTTTCCAATATTGTAAATTCTTAGAAGGTAGTCATGGCCATTCATTAAATTTTCCTATCAACACCGCATCACCATTTTTATCCTCGTACATTGATCCTTCATTGCTACCCCTCTCTCACATGATCTAAAAGATCAAGGATAAGTTCAAAGACCTTGGTATTAGAGAATATTAGCTACAAGACTTTCACATTGATTCCCATGCATACCAATATACAACACAACCATCTACACTATCCCAATCTTTTGATGTTCATGATAATCCTATGCTTGATCATGATATTTATTGTAGAGTTTTCCTTTGCTTTAGGTGTTTTAATATGTTTTCTTCAGCTTTTCGGCCACACAATTTTTTTCAATTTTTCCATCTTCAAGTTCTTTTTTATTGGCCCTCACCACATGTCATTCTAGAGCACTTTTTTGTAGGTAGTGGAGTTTCTTTTTACTAAAATTGTGCAAACAAGCCATGTAGTTGTTGCAGGGATTTTTAAATATTGCATCACTTTCAAGCATGGAGTGAGACACATGGCTACTTCGTAGGATTTTCACCAAGAAACTTGAGGAAGTTTTAAAGAAAATCCCACCATTGTACCATGTAGCCCAAATTTTATCAGGCAAGACCCTATAGCATCAGGAATGACAGTATCAAAGTGCACTACTAGGTGTAAATATTTTCAGCCTTTCCCAAACATCACAAATGCTAATGTCCACTCTATACTTCTCGCTAATGTTTGTAGGTGATCAGATCATATTTTATCAGTTAGAGTTTTCATGATGTCACATTTTTCTTCTAACATATATTTTTCATAGCTCTTAGGTTTCTAGCTCAGCAAGTTGTTACATAGTTACCAAGCAAAGTAGCTCAAGTTTTATTTCTTGGGATCTACATGATAAAATTTGATTTTTATTAATATCTTAGTGAAACAATTTATTGCCACCTATTAGGGTTTTTTTTAAAGGTAGTGGAGAGTGCTTTATTCTTTTTCACTTTCCTTGTCCTATAAAAGGGAATTTCCAAGCCTCTCCTTAGTGTGGAAAGATTTCTTACAAAAAAATTTGCTATCTTGTATTAGTTCTTTTCTAATCAATTTTGAAGATAATCATATGAATCAATCATTCAACATTAGCATATTTTGTATTATTTTCTCAAATAAAAGTAATAGAAGGAAGGAATATATTAGACTCTGCCCTGGTGGCTTTTATCTTACATTTTTCTCTTTGTTCACATATATTCATACTTTGTGTCATTTATCATATTTTCAGATATAGTTTTGATGATTGATTCTTGTTAATTTTTTCTTTTGTGGTTTCTAACTTAGATCTACAATGGATTGGATCTTGTTCTTGTACTCTTTCATTCCCTAATGTAGATTGTGTTAGATCTTGCATTATGTTGTTTGGGTAAAATAGTTTTGTAAGGGTTTGAAGCATTATATCCAATTTCAAGTATACCATTTTTTGTTGAACCTTAATGGGTGCCTCTTGTGAAAGGATCTAAATGATTTATCTATGCTTGTATAAGATTTATTTTTTTGTTCTCCTTTCAACAATGAAGGGTATGTGCATTATATGTTCATTCTATCAGAATTGAGAATCCATTAGGGTTTTGAAATGTTTTAAAATCTTTTAGTGCATCACCATAGTTCGTTGAATTTATACATTTCCTTCTCCCTTTTCCCAAATAGAAAGGAAGAGTCAAATTCTTTGAAAATCCTAGAGGTCATTCAATAGAGCAAAATTGATCCCCCCATCTACTAAATTTCCCATAAGCTTGTTTGGAGAGGCATAAGATTTTATAATCAATAGTTCTTTTTCTGGCACACCTAGTGGGATCAAGTCTTTTTTCCTAGCATCTGGTGTCCAAAGGAGGAACTAAAGGGTATGTGTAGGATCATCATGGAAAAAATAGGCCCTTAAGTGGCGAAAAATTTAGAAAAATCAGAGTTAGGCAACTTGACATAAAAATTTGAATAAGCTATCTATATTATTTCAAAAATATGTAAAAATAGAATCTGTAGCAAATTGAATGTAGTTTCTAAAATAATAGGTTTATTTGTTTTTAAAAAAAATTATTTGGCAAAAATTTGAAATTTCAATGTAGTAGTACTTAAATTTTAGGGAAAAAATAAAGTAGGTGCTGACCACCCTAACCACAATAAAATGATAATATTTTTATAATATTTTAGATATAAGTAGAGGACTCATGTCCTGATGTGATGCATATTTTTTTGTAATTTTTTTCAAACTAAATAATTAATTATGAATTTTTATTACAACTTTTAAAAAATATAAAAACTTGTATGTCGACCACCTTAACTTGGTCAAAACTTCATGAAATTCAATTTTTCTTTTAATCCTATAGTATGTGAAGAATAGAATGTGACACATGTTTTGGATTCAAAAAATGTTACCATTTGAAAGCTATAGATGTTTTTCAATCAACCTATCAATTAGGACTTTAGTCATAGTTCAAATAGAAAATGAATAATAATTATTTATTAAATTCAAAGTAAAGCATAATTTATATTGGTGGAAAGCTGAGAATATCTTTTAAAAACCCTTTTCATTTCATCAATTTTGGGTAAAAAAAGTCGTAGCCACATACCCTACATGCCCATCATATCGCCACTTTTGGCCCATCATGATCCTGCACATACCCTTAAATTAGATTGATGGAGGCCATTACAAATTAAATCAACAAAATCATGCCTACGATCCAAGCAAGGGAATATTATAAAGGTAACTTTCGATAGAAGCCCCAAATCTAGAGGTCTATCTACTCCACCAGTCGACAGATATTTTCAAATTAGAATACCTATTATTTTCATGTTCATAGAGGTCTATTCTCCATGGCTCTCCAACCCCCAATAAATTTTGTGACCTGGGACAGTGGTAGTCCACTTGTTCCTCCTATCTCTCCAAATGTATGGACTACTAATCCTCTAAAGGTAGCTTCAAAGTTTACCAAAGAAGATTTCAAGACACCATCAAAACATCTCCAAGTTGTGGCAGATGCTTTCACAATCCATAACATTACAGAAAAGAATGTATCCCTCAAACTATTGGCTACATATTTTAAAGGTAAGGCTCAAGAATAGTATAGGTCCTTGAATTTCAATACCATCCACACTTGGGATGACCTCAGAGATAAAATATTTGAGCATTTTGCAAAAAATAGAGATCGATCATCCCTACTATAATAGTTAATAAAAATCAAGAGGGTGACTGTAAAGGCCATGATGGATTTTAACACCAAGTTCCACAAAACCTAACAAAGGATTCCCATGTTGGCCCGACCTACACTAGTCATGGCATTCATTTTTTATTTAAAATCCTTTAATTCATATATTGCATTTATGGTACAGTTGCTTGGAGGCGACATTCTAATTGATGCATATGATCTAGCCATACGCGGAAAATAGTCTAATCAATGCCGAGAAACTCTCGGCATGACCACCAATGCTAATGTTTGCAAAAATATCTACTAGAATGCAAGAAGAAGTATCCTCTAGCACATCTATTACACCTCTATGATCAATGTATGTGTACCCTAGTATACAAGTGAGCACATCGAGTTCTTCTTTGCTAGTCGTGGAGATAAACAACATCAAAAATTTGTTGAGGACTATTTCTAATGAGATTTTCAGCATAAAGTGCCAACAAGAGACACCTCTAAAGACTCCTCAAAAATACCAAGGAGGAAGTGTTTGGTGTGGAGCTTGATCAGTCTCCAAGTGGGAGATTGTTGGTATGCGGCTATTGATCATGCAAATATTATACACTCTTTATGTATCCTTGTTGGGGTTTGAGGCCAGGTCGAGCCTCGAGTGAGGGTTCGAGGGCGTAGCCCCTAAATTTATTTTTCCATTTTTGCACATCAAGGGGTCGATAGTTAAATTTTGTTAATCAGAATATAAAAATGGCTTTGTAAAACCCTAATTCTAGAAGCTTCCAAAAAGCTTGTTATAAGCAGTTGGAATGTAAATTTTGGTATGGTATTCATGAGATTGTAATCTATTTTGCATTGGATAATAAAATCGTTGGATGAATGAGTTTCTATGGATGTAGCCCATATTCGGTGAACCACGCTAAAATTTTGTGTTGATATTTTTTGTGTTATTCTTCATTGTTATTTATGGGTTATTTAATATGCATATAATTGTTAATATTTATTGCTCCAATTTTCTTGAACCCTAACAAGAAGAATACCCTTCTAACACAATTCATACCAAGGAGCTTTGAGAGTGAACAACTAGCCACAAGCTTTAGGTCAAATAGTCCTGGTGACCACTCTACTCTAGACTGTTAAGTCTAGTATGAGCAAGGACTTAGTCCCAAGATAGAACAATCTTGTGGAAGACCCAAATGCTTGGTGCTTCTAGTGTAATGATACCCACATGCCTCAAAATTGTTCGAGAGGAAATTTTCAATAGAAGGTGGTAGAAAAAAGAAGCCAAGACACGCCTCCAAATGGGGGAAGTTATCAGTCCCTTGAGATAGGGAGTGCTAGACTCAGTGCTTATATGTAAGGTATGTCTTTGGAACAAGAGACGAACATCTCCCCCAACCAAGCACTATTTTATTGAATGGAAGGAAAATACTCAATATTTGCAAATTAAGCTTTGACAATGGGCACTCCACGAGTTTAGACAAATTGCAACACCTATTCAAAATGAAGATTCACTGGAGAGTATGTGTTGCAGTCATAACCTCAGGTACAATATCCACAACAACCATAGCCACGACAAAAGATCACAAAAAAAGAGGTTAGTCTGCCTATAGTGAATCAACTCAGTTTGAAACAAAGGGAGGTACCTCTATTTAAACCAAAGGTACCCTGGATCAAATTAATCAATGTATTGTAACAACTAAAGAAAGCTCTTGCCAACATGTCCTTATGGGACATTTTAGCTATCCTAGAGTAAAATAATTTATTATAGGATGCTCTAAGTAAAGAGGAGCAACACTCATAGCTAGGTTTGATCTCCGAGCATAACCAGGAAAGGGACAAAGTACCCAATCAAGAACCTTAGTCTTCAAAGGCCATAATGCACATGAATACCAAGGAAAAAATAGATGAAAAAGAGGTATGTAAATTGAAACCCACCCCATTTTATTAACTCTCATGTTATGGGAGAAAAATTATTATACAACATGATAGATTTAAGTGCTAGTACTACATGATGCCTAAATTGGTGGCCAACACCCCGAATTTGGAATATGAGCCCCTTGACAAGGGAATTATGCAATTAGGTGGAAAGAAGGCCATCCATAGGCCAAATTAAAAGCCTCCCCTTGACCCCTATATTCCTATCTATTGGAACTATTAAAATTTGATAACTTTTCATATCTTTCATACCCTTGAGTCTCCATATGAATCCTTCCTTATGATATTTTATTCATTTTGTGATATGTTTACTCATATTTTGGCTCATATTTGTCCCATTTATCATCCATGTCTACATTTTCCACCTTTTGGTCCATATTGGCATAGGTCCATGAATGTCTCCCCGACTTGTGTTGTTTTTATGCTAACATTTATATACTACAGGTCTGTCAGCAAGACTCTTTTGATGTTTCAGAAACCATGGAGGAGCCTATCGGTGGGAATTTTCCTTTGATGAAACATCTTGGCTAATGACCTTCGGTCTCACCGACATTACACATGAGGCTCGTCGATGAGACACTTTCCTGCGGAGTATGGCATAGCAATTACACATTGTCTTGCCGACCGGCGGTGAGAGGGTGCATATCAGGGTGAGTTGGGCTATCGATATGAGGTCTCGGCAAGTGACCTTCGATCTTTCTGACACTTCGTATGTGTCTCCTCTTCGGCCAAACATAAGTCTTCACTGAAGGGTCATAGCAACGTGTGCATGTCTTACTGACGAAGCATAAGGGTTCTTTCTGAAAGTGTATGAATGAGATAAACAAACTAAATATGCATCTACACTTCTAAATAAGACATTGCATCAAAGATTCAAAAGATTTAAGCTAATTTAAACTAAGAATCTTCAGAAATCTGTCCTTTGCTCTCTAACTCTAAATATTTCCTTAATCAACTTACTCTCAGATTTTAGAAGCTAATTGATTGTTGAAATGACACTTAAAGAATGAGAATTAAGCTAATTCTATTTCTATATGATTTAAATATGCAAATCTATTGTAATGGCAGCCATGACTTTAAATGTTGAATGCTTGATGAATGTTGGATGAATGTTTGATGGATTGATTCTAAAACTGGATTGCTTGAAATGCTTGATTGCCTGGAATACCTGTAGAGTAAGATTACACAAATTAGGATCCTTTTCCTGTAGCCAGAAACCTGTATTTATAGATTTCACGACACACATTTGTGAAGGGGTAACACAATAGAGGTTGAGATTCAATTTGGAGAATTGAATGGTATGAGATGAGAAGGTGGAGCTGATCATGGAGGATTGTTCCTCCCCATGAAAACACCAGGCAAGATAAGAGGAAAGATTTGAGGCAGAAGATTGAGAGGATTTCCTGCAGGTTTGTCCCCGAGGCTCTTCCCATGAATGACAGTTGAATTAATTAGATTTGAAAAATCTAATTTTATTGGTGAGTGAATAGAGGGATATGATTTATGCATTTATTTAAATATTTTTGATTTATTTAAATTCAGCAAAAGAGGAATAAATAATTTAATAAAACAAACTATAGAAGTTGTTTATTAAATTAAAATAAAAGGAATATGATAATTAAATTAAATATTCTAGGATATCTTTATTTAATTAAGAAGAAATGTAATGAAGTAATTAAATAACACAAATTATTGAAGCTGTGTATTTAATTTAAGATAGAATTAATAGATAAAGTATAGAAGAAATAATAATGATAATAATTAAATAAAACAAAGTATTTAATTTTGTTTATTTAATTAAGAGGGAAATAATATGATAAAATAGAAGAATTAATAATAAACTTAATATAAATAAATATTTCTATTTATTTACTAAGTAGATGAATTTAAGATTAATTAATCAAATAAGTCATATTTAATTAATTATATTCTCCAGACCATTTTTATGTGTCTACATTTTTCCCCTCTTTGAAGTGATGTGTTTACGCATTGCTTCAAAGAAAATTTTGCCTCAGCTGCTAGTATTGACGAAAAGTTTAAAAATATGCCCCTGATTTTTCCCAGATGTTGAATTTTGAAATGATAGCGGTATATGCCCCCATGGGAGATAAATTGATGAATTTTGAATTTTTTATGATTTTTCTAAATTTTTATGATGATTTGATGTTTTGATAATGATTCGATGAAGAAATAATTTATCTCCCAATAAAAGTGTCCAAAACTGCCCCTGCGATAGATAAGAATTACTTCCTCACAAAGAAAAGTAAATAAATCCCATGAAAATCCCACAAAAAGAACCTATAAAAGCTCAAAAGGTCAATTTCAAAAGTCATTTGTGCATTTGACTTAGTAAAAATTGTGATAGAGACCCTTAGAGTGCTAGGAGCAGCAGGATGCTGATCCCCTACCACACTCACTGACTCGAGCGTGTGCGATGTCACCAGTGTCCCGTTGATTATGGACCTCTGGTACATACCCTAAAACCTCCTTGTAATTCGCGCACGTGATTTTTGTTTCATTTTTTGTGTTTTTTAGAGTTTTAGCGCCCAACCCGGCGTAGAATAGCGCGTCGACGACGTGACGTAGCACGTCGACCGTCTATTTTATCATGCAAAAACTATAACGCACCAACCAAGTTTTGTAGCACCCCCGTAGGATTGTGTAGCGCATCAAAAAGAATAGCGCGTTGAGTATATAGGTTAGCGCGCCAGAGGTCTGCTGTAGTGCCTCACCAAATGAGTGTGCAGGAACTCTATTTTAGCGCGCCAACAGGATAACATAGCGCCCCAGTAGTTTTAGTGCCCTGACTAAATCTTACAGCGTGTCAGCCAGAAACTGTAGTGCACTGATTTGACAAAATAGATGGTAAACGATCTCATGATAAGCGAGATCCATTGATTGATTGATAATAATTATCCTCATGATAAGCGAGGAATAATTAAAAATTTAATGGAATGAACCTGATTGATAGATGAGGGTTCATTTTTGATAAATTGATCATATGATAGATAAGCACATTTTTAGAAATTGATGACCTCATGATAGGTGAGGGTTAAAAGATTTTTTTTTTACCTGTAAGATTTGATCATTAGTTTGGATAAAATAAATGATGGTTGATATTCTGATGATAATGTATTGATCTGTAAAATGTTTCTATGATAACAAGAGCATTTAGATGTTGTCCAGTTGCGAGAGCAGTTCCCCTAGCCTTTTGATATGATACCACAACTTTCACCCCGAGGAGAGGCAACATATTATTGATTGCGGTTTAGCATCATTATTGGACATGCCCCATATTAGACTTAATAGGGGTCTACTTATAGCTTTAGTAGAGCAGTGGCATAGTGACCACAACACCTTCCATTTACCTACTGGCGAGATGACTGTTATGCCAGAGGATGTATGGCGTATCCTTCACATTCCTTTTGTTGGTGAGATTGTTGTGCATGATTCAGAGGAGCGGGGTGGGATAGATTCTATTCAAATATTTTTTCAGGATCCTCATATTGCGGGAGTTTAGATCCCCTGGGTAGAGATGTATAATTCATATGCTCGACTTCCTTCAGTTTTGGCAGGCTTTATTGGTGGATTCCTTTGTCCTGATAAGAGGTCAAAGGGTCTATCTCTTGGATGGGGGTGGGTATTAGACAGTATGGTGGTACACAGGACGAGATATGCTTGGGGCATGTGTATGCTTGCTCAGTTATATCATGATTTACACTAGATTGTGTACCTAGGAGGTAATAGTTTATTAGCAGGAGCTACACTTCTTCAGGTATGGGCATGGGAGCATATTGCTGTCATGCATCCTGAGCCGGTGTTATCGAGACCAACGACAAGACCCTATGTGTTTTGTTACAGAGGTAGGCCTACCCAGCATATGATGGGTAAGCTAGATTATTGGAGACAGGTTCTTGATGATGTGGAGACAGTGACCTGGCATCCATATTTAGATTGTGATGACTGGGATGAGGATGATGTCGAGTTGGGATATTTGGCCGACTCGATGTATTTGATCAGGAAGAGCTCCAAGATTTTGGAGCGATTCCTGATTCGCCGCATCTACAGGAAGTATGGGATTGTACAGTGTATGCCACAGGGAGTAGCCCACTATGGACGACGCCAGATAGATGCCAATGATTGGGGTCCATGCTTACCTTATGAGGCACTTATTGAGGGTTATCGTGCTCTTCAGCCATCAGCATGGGATCTGCGGCAAGATATTACAGAGGCACCCATTACTCCCGACTATGGATAGTATTTAGCTCTACACCCACCTCCTTGTATTACCATTCCAGATGAGCCAGCACCAGCAGCTGCAGGGGGTGATCATGGTGGTCACAGACAGAGGAGAGAGGAGGATGTAGATGCTAATGTGGATGTGGAGGGTAGTGATGAGAGTGATAGTGATGATAGTGATGAGGACAGTGATGATGACACTGGAGATGATGGTGGAGATGAGGGGAGACCAAGCATAGTAGGTACCTCAGAGCCTTCGACTAGTGTGCCTCGTAAGAGGTAGGCAGTTGCTCCCTCTGTAGCAAAGCGATCAAAGATTGCTGGTTTGTGTGTTGAGGTTCTGACTTTACAAGGACAGCTAGCATAGACACAGTGATTAGTAGCACAGAATCAGGCCCAGATGCAGGCACGGCTAGCTACTACACAGACACAGATTACCTCTCTGATTGGTGAGAGAGATGAGGCTAGACAGTCAGTAGAGCGAGCACAGGCTCAGCTAGCAGGTGTATGAGCATAGTTGACCACTGCGCAGGCACAAATTACTACCTTGACTGCAGAGCGAGAAACTACTAGACAAGTAGCAGAGACAACATAGGCTACTGCAGAGAGATTGCAGAGATTGGCTGATGGAACTTCTGTGGCAGATTACATGCGAGAGGCTATGTGGGCAGGTGCAGAGATTGAGTTCTACAGGAGCCGATACCATGAGATTTTCCCCCCAGAGCAGAGAGTTAGTTATGCCCAGTCCCGCTCAGAGAGGACTCATTCAAGGACAGGGAGTAGAGGCATGACATAGCCTCTCCCAAGAGATCTGAGAGATCCGAGAGATCCTGGGGAAGCCGGTGGTGGTGGTGATACTGGTGAGAGACCTGCTCCTTCTAGTGTGAGCACTTCTTGAGATCATGTGTGCACCTTTTGATGTATTTCATGAGATGTATATAGCCATTTTTTGATATGATGTTATCTTCATCCTTTTTAGACTTCATTGTATACTTGACACTTGATGAGATATATATGTGCAGCAGGTTTGATTGATCTATGATATGTTCTACATGATTTATGTGATGGATGTATTTTAATTTTTATGTTTTTGATGATTTATTATACTAGATGGGATAGATGCATTGATGATAATGTGATATTATATTAATGGTGTATGTATGATCTAATGAAATGCAATGTATGATATGTAAAATGAGATGTAAATGAATGATGTATGTATGATCTAATGAAATGCAATGTATGATATGTAAAATGAGATGTAGATGAATGATGTATGTATGATCTAATGAAATGTAATGTATGATATGTAATATGAGATGTAGATGAATGATGTATGTATGATCTAATGAAATGCAATGTATGATATGTAAAATGAGATGTAAATGAATGATGTATGTATGATCTAATGAAATGCAATGTATGATATGTAAAATGAGATGTAAATGAATGATGTATGATGAAATTATAAAATGCCTTCTATATGTATGCAATGAATGATGATTTTGCAACTATATGGTAATAACAATGTGATGAGATGTAAATATGATAAATATATGAATTGAAATATAACATGTATATGATATCACGAAATGAGATGTTTATTGTGAAATTCATGATGAGATGAAGAAATGGTTTTATATGCATGCCATTATGAAAATTGTATGTGTCAAGTATACTCAATCTTTAATAAGAAAAGATAACATTATTTGCAAATGAATCTTTGTAACTTGTGTAACCAATACTCTGCAGATGTATTATTATGAATGCAATCTATTTTTACCATGCAAACCTATTTTATCAATGCAAACCTAAGTGTCATTTCAACAATCTTTTTATTTTTCTTTGTATCATCACTGAGCTTTAAAAATGTTGAAAGTGAATACAAGCATCAATGATACAATATAAGTCCATGATGACCTGAGTATTTCTTTCATGATTTTTGATATTGCAAGCGAACATAAGCATCAAGGTATAATTAAACCGAGATGTCCGGATCATTTCTTGCATAAACAGAAAATAATTAATCATTTTCTTAAGTGAACCGGAATGTCATCCATGATACTTGGTAGAGCACTTCCCGCAACAATTCACAAAATAATAATGACTAACTCACAAACAACAAACAAAGAAAAGTATCATTCTTCTTCCTTCATTCTCTAGTTTAATACATCATTGAGTAGCTCCAAAGAAATGATAAGAAAATGACAAAATGAAAAAGTACAACAATTCAAATTCTACTTTAAAGTATTTTTAGATCATTATTCAGATTAGATCATCAATGTTGAAAGTGTGTGTGCCGATGTGTGCATGATACTCTCAGACATTTGACCAAAGAACGTAACATAAAGACCTATCCTAGGGGCCTTGGGGAATGATCAAAGATTAGTCTTGCCTACGTTATACACGTAGAGACCACGTAGTTCGACTGACACAGACTCTATTTTTGTGTTTTGCAATTTTTGAATGTTTTTGTTTTGATTTTTGTGGATTTTCTGATGCTTTTTTTGGATTTTGACAAATTTTCTGATGTTTTTGGTTGCTTTTCAAGTATTTCCACTCGGTGTTGTCATGTTTCATTGCCTTTCCCTTTAAGCTCAAAGTCCATTGTACCAAACAACTCTAGGATGTTGCCCCCAAGCTAGGGTAAGACATGATATCCTTGCCATGATATGGATAGTGATAATAATTTTCTCAAATGATAGATGGAAATGATATGAAAGGAAACAATCATAACAAAACTATACCCAATAGATAGAAGAGCTGGTGAAAATCACAAGTAGTGCTTGTTTACCAGGTTTTCACAACTTTTTTTTATTGTGTCCCTTTTTTTTTGGATTTTTTCTGTCATCATGATGCCTATTTGTCAGGTTTTGATCAAGATAACCTTACCAACCGTGCACTAGGTATCCTCAAGTATAGAATCACCTGAGATGGATGTTGTTCATGGGCTCCTCCAACATATCTCCTTTTGGTGTAGAAAACCGGTATGCTCCTGATCCATAGACTGATATAATGACATAAGGCCCTGTCTAGTTAGGTTCAAATTTTCCTTTCTTTTCTCTGTCTGCTTGATTTCTAGGGTTTTCCCATAGGACCAAGTCTCCAATCTGGAAGACTCTAGGCTTAACCCTATGATTATAGTTCCTAGAAATTATTTGTTGATAGGCTGTCAAATGATTGATAGCTTGTTGTCGACGTTCATCAAGTAGCTCTAATTCTTGAAGTCTAGAGATCCTGTAATCCTCATCTGAAATGAGTCCCTTTAGTGAAACTCGAAGGGATGGAATTTCTACCTCGATAGGTAATATTGCCTCTGATCCATAGACAAGAGCAAATGGTGTAGCTCATGTTGGTGTTCTGATGCTAGTCCTATAAGCCCAAAGAGCAGGGTTAAGCTGAACATGCCAATCATGCCCTACCTCATTTGCAGTCTTCTTGAGAATCTTTAGGATTATTTTGTTTGAAGCTTCTGCCTGTCCATTACCTTGAGGGTAATAAGGGGTTGAAAAGTGATGTTGGATGTGGAACTTTTCACACAGCTCTTGGACATCTTGGTTCTTGAAAGGTCTACCATTATCTGTGATAATCGACGGGGGTATCCCATATCTACAAATAAGATAATTAAGTATGAAGGATGATATCTGCTTCCCAGTGATTGTGGTTAAGGGAACTGTCTCCACCCATTTTGTAAAATATTTTGTTGCTGTGATAATGAACTTATGTCCATTAGATGAAGATGGGTTAATTTTCCCTACCAAGTCCAATCCCCACTGACAAAATGACCATGTAGATGTGAATGGATGGAGCTCCTGTGCTGGTGCATATATAAGATTGCCATGAATCTGACATTTTTGACATCTCTTAACAAACTGGTAAGATTCTTGCTCCATGTGTGGCCAGTAATATCCCAAACAAAGGAGTTTCTTGGCTAAAGATAATCCGCTTGAATGTGTGCCACAAATTCCTTCATGGACCTCATGTAAAGCAAAAGCAGATTCATTATGTTCTAAACAACGCAAAAGAGTACCATCTAGGCCTCGACGGTAAAGGGTGTTAGCAATAATGGTATGTTTGGCGGATTGGCATATGAAGTTGTGCTTTTGGTTGTGAGAAAGATCTGGCGGTAAGATATTATCTTTTAGGTAAGTATAAATGTCTCCGTAAATGGAAGATTGGGCGCTATCCAAAAGGCTTATGGTTTGGGATTTGGGTTTTGCGTATGCAAGATTTGATACTTGTTCCACAATAAATTGATAATGATCTTGCATTTCAGGCATTTGTAAAAGAGATGCTATTGTGGCCATGGCATCTGTTGCTTTATTCTCTGATCTTGGTATCTATTCAAATTTGATATCTATGAAGTATCTCCTTAGATCATCTACCAGTCTCTTGTATAAAATTAGTGTCATCCTTAGTTTGGTAATCATTGTTGACTTGAAAGATGATTAACTGACAGTCTCCATACACCTGTAGCTCCATGATTCTCTAGTTAATAGCCACTTTAATTCCAATGATTAAAGCTTCATATTCTGCCACATTGTTAGTGCAATGGAAGGTAAGCCTATAAGATCATGGAATTGTGTGCCCAAGAGGTGTGACAAATAAAATTCTTGCCCCTGATCCATGTTGTGTGTAGGATCCATCGAAGTAGAGTTGCCATGGTTGTGTTGTAACATTGAGGATATCCGCATCAGGAAATTCCATGGTCATAGGATGACTGTCTGACAATGGAGCTTCTGCTATTTGGTCGGCAATGACTTGTCCTTTGATAGCTCGCCTTTCAACATACTGAATGTCAAACTCACTGAGGAGAATGACCCACTTTGCCAACCTTCCTGTTACAGCTGCTTTGCTTAGTAAATACTTGAGGGGATCAATTTTTGCAATGAGCTTGACAGTGTGAGTGAGCACATAGTGTCACAATTGTTGTGTTGCAAATATTATTGCTAAGCATGATTTTTTGAGAAGGTGTAATTTACTTCATGTCCATTGAGTGTCCTGCTGATATAGGAAATTGCCTATTCCTTTCCTTCTCTATCCTCTTGTACTAGCAAGGCTCCTAAAGAGATATATGTTGTTGCGATATATAGCAACAATGGCTTGTCTTCACTGGGTGGTACCAAGATAGGTGGTGTCATTAAATAATGCTTGATTTGATTGAAAGTACTCTCACACTATTCATCCCATTTAAAAGATACATTTTTATGCAAAAGATGGTTGAATGGATGACACCGATCTGCTAGTTGAGAGATGAATCTTCTGATGGACTGTAGTCAGCCTTGTAGAGATCTTAGTGTGCTGATATTCTTAGGAGGTGGCATTTCCATAATGGCTTTAACTTTTGCTAGATATACTTCAATTCCCTTTGTAGAAACTATGTATCCAAGGAGTTTTGATGATGTTACTCCAAAGACACATTTCTTGGGATTTAATCTAACTTTAAATTTCTCCAACCTGTCAACTATTTTTCCCAGTATCTCTAAATGTCCTTCTCTGGTGTAAGATTTGGCTAAGATGTCATCCACATAGTCCTCCATGAAGGTGTACATAATGTCGTGGAAGATTGTTGTCATAGCTCGCTGGTATGTAGCTCCTACATTCTTTAACCCAAAAGGCATGATGTTTCAGTAAAAGGTGCCCCATGGACATGTAAATGCTGTCTTTTCTTGATCCTCAGGAGCTATTTTGATCTGATTGTATCCTAAAAATCCATCCATGAGTGATAGCATTTGATGGCCAGCTATTAAATCTACAATCATGTCTATGTTTGGCAAAGGAAAATCATCTTTTGGACATGCTCTATTTAAATCCCTAAAATCCATGCATATTCTGATGGTGTGATCTAGTTTTGAAATAGGTACAATGTTGGATATCCATTCAGCATAATCAATAGATTTGATAAATCCAGCATCTAGTAGTTTCTTCAAATCATTTTTGACCAATAATGCAACATATGGATGCATCTTTCTCAGTTTCTATTTTACTGGTTTAGTGCCTGCTGGTAAAGATAAGTGATGCATAATAAGATCTGTGTCTAAGCCTGGCATGTCAGAGTATGACCAAGCAAAATGATGCATCATTCTTCAAAGAATTTGATAAAATATGGCTTTTCTGTATCTGTCATGGATGCCGCCAGGTGTAGTATTCTTGCTTTCTCTGCTGTGCTAATATCAATAGACTGTGTGGGTTCTACCAACGCTGATGATCTTTCATGGTAATGTTTTGGGAGGATGTCAAGCCTTCCATCCTTTGGCACCTCAATGAGGTTTTCACCATTGGATGCGTCCTTTGTTTTTACTATTTTAGGATCTAATACTGCCATAGAATGGTTTTCACCATTAGATCCATTATTTATTTCCATATTTTTGCAACTGGAAGGCTTGGCACCCTCTTGCCTAAAAGCATCATTAAAAGAAGCATTGGTAGAACAAGTATCAGATTCTGCACAGCAAAGGTAGTTAATAATAGCGGAGTCATTGTCAAAAACAAGGAGATTGATGGGGTGTTGGGGTTCCCACTCGATAAGCTCTGGATGCAGTAAAGGCAATGAATCATTAGATGGGTTGAAGTCTGTGATTGTGAAAGCCTAGACAAAAATGTCCTCAAAGTTGTTAGTGATTATGTCAAGGCCTACAAAGGTATTTTCTTCTACATCATTTATCTCATTCGATGTATGTTCGTCTTCACTTGAGTCATCGAAATTTTGTGATTCAAAGACAATAGGATTAAAACTCGAGCTTTGACCCTCCTCACGTTTGGGTGTATACTTTTTGATAACATCAATCTGAATATCTTCATAGGAAACATCTGATAAGTTGTCCCACTCATATTCATTTGAATCTGTTTCGGAGTTATCTCTCATTTCAAGAATACGCTCCATAGTTCTATTGGTGAGTTCTGCTCTTGCTTCTTCTGTGTATCCTAGTCCAGTTCTGCCATTTTTCTGAAGTGTTAAAGGTTGGGTTGGTTTTGTTGTGCCTTGTTCCCTTGATTCAAGAGAGCCCTATCCTTCTATATATCCTAGCCCATTTGTGTTATTATGCTGAACTGTGAGAACTTGGATTGGTTCTATTACACTTTGTTCCCCTAGTTCAAGAGGTCCTTATCCTGCTGCATATCCTAGTCCAGTCTTATCCTTATGTTGGAGTGTGAGTGGTTGGATTGGTTCTATAATGCCTTGTTTCTTTAACCCAAGAGGTCACTGTCCTGAATACCCCATCTTCTCCAGAATAGTTTTTCCCTTTCCATATTGATTTGTCTCTATGATATCACTCGTGGAAGTGGAAGCTTCCTCATCTTTATAAATCCAATTGAGTATAGCCTTATCTTTTGATTCTTCATCTAAGTTTTCGGCTTTCATAAATCTGCCATCTAATGCTATTGTAGATTGTGCTGATTCTTGTGTAGTTGTAGATGGCTGTCCATATTTTTTTAAGGAGGGTAACATATGTGATAGATGGAAAGAGTGTCTGACACCATATTCACCCATTCCTTTGTCACTTAACTGTACTTTGTTGGTGAATTGGTGTGAGAGTGAAGCCAATTGTTCTTCAACATTTGAAGGATTAGATTGTACTACCTTGATCTCTTGTGATTTTTGTTGTTTTGGAAGCCACTTTGATATGAAGCTTTGCTGCTTCTCACCATTAGATGAATCTGATGTGCTAACTTCTCTGTTGTGAGGTATTAATGTATCTTGAGATGTTTTCAATGTATGGCAAGCTTGGGTGCCATTATAGTCTGCTATGATTGTTACCTCCTATCCATTGACGAGAAATTTCAGACATTGATGATAGGTGGAAGGTACTGCTTGCATATCATGAATCCAAGGACGTCCCAACAATATGTTGTATGTCAGTTCCCTATCTAAGACTTGACAAACCACATTTTGGACAATAGGTTCCACTTGAATGGGTAATATGATCAATCATTTAGAGGATCTTTCTTCCTCATCATATGCTTTGATTGTGATTTTTCTTCTTGTATCAATGGCTTCATCTGAGTATCCTAGTGCACAAATCAACTTTAAGGTACAAATATTTAAACCAGCCCCTCCATCTATCAGGACACACTTTACATGGTGTTTATGGATGAGGACTTCAATGTGAAGGGCAGAATTATGGGGATGGGTGAGTGATACATCATCATGTTCAGAAAATGAAAGGAAATGAGGTGCAGATAGATGTCCAATCATAGCTTGAAATTGACATACATCCAAGTTGTTAGGTACCGTGGTTGATACAAGAGCTTGCTCAAGAACCTCTTTATGTGATGGGGAGATCTTTAGAAGTTCTAAGATAGATATTTGTGCTGGTATTTTCTGTAATTGATCAATGAGATTATATTGATTGGAGGGAGGATCCACAGATTGGGATGATAATGATGCTCCTTTCAATATAACTTTGGATTGTGCCCTTGTTGTGGCATTAACTGGTTGGTACTCTTGTTTCCCTTTGAGTGTGATTACATTAATTTGGTTTTCAGATTTGTCCATATGTTGTACCAAATTAGTAGGTGTAATGTCATTGTTTTGATTGATTTGATTGCATAACTCCTCATCTTCCTTGACAGAAGAAAGACAAAGGATCGTTGTGTCATAAACATAACTAACATTCTTACCCTTGCTATTTTCAGAAGAGGATTCTCCCTTCTAATAATTGGGTAGAGGATTTTTGAATGTTGTATGATCTTTGTTTGTTTGGTGCCCCTCTACAAATACTTTCTTTTGTTCTATAAGGTCTTGCATTGCATGTTTTAACTGCCAACAATTTTTAGTCATGTGGCCTTTATTTTGATGGTAGTTACAGTAATGTGAGTCATTCCACCATGATGGTTTGACTTGAGGGTCCCAATTCCTAGCCTCTTGTACTTGAATAAGTTTTTCATCTAAAAGTTCTTTGAGGACTAATTCCAATGATTGTCCTAATGGCGTGAATTTTCATTTATTGGAGGGTCATTGGAATGGTTGGGTTTTTGTTTCTCCATTTTTTTTATTATTTCCTTGATCACTACTTTGTTTTCCATTAGAATCATTGTTTTGTTTGTTTGTAGTGGTTGGCGTCAAGGTGAATACTAGTTTGGATGTGTGTGTATTGATTATGGTATCAGTATTCTTATTCTTTTGCCAAAATCTTGGCTTTTCATTGTTGTTGTTAGAGGAATTTCTATTGTTTGAACCTTCAATGAAGTGTTTGATTGTTCCTCTTTTGATTAGAGCCTCTTCGATTTTGAGCCCCTTTTCGATAACTTGTTCAAATGTAGATGGACATTGCAAGTCTAATCTATAATTCATTTCATCCACTAGGTTATCAATGAAAATATCTATCTTCTCCTCTTCAGGAATAGATCTAGGGTATTTAGCAAATAGCCTTCTCCATCATTGGAGAAAGGAAAGAAACTTTTCACCCTTTGCTTGTTTGGTGTTGTAGAGTTCTTTTAGGGTCACCCCGTGTTGGATGTTGAATGAGAAGTGTGTTATGAACCTATTGATCAGTTCTTTAAAAGATTGGATCCCGGGTTCCATTTTAGAGAACCACTCCATGCAAGTGTTTCCTAAGCTTCTTGGAAACAATCGTAGTAAGTAAGAGTCCTCGTTTGCGAACTCTATG
This sequence comes from Sequoia sempervirens, assembly GCA_007258455.2. NCBI lineage: Eukaryota > Viridiplantae > Streptophyta > Pinopsida > Cupressales > Cupressaceae > Sequoia > Sequoia sempervirens. The sequence continues at coordinate 62,827,610 of VDFB02353493.1, forward strand.
CTCATGGTTCTAAATTCCCATACATGATCAATTGGATCGGTTCTTCCATTATATTTGTTGTACGTCAGGTATTCACAATACCATGAAAATGGTATCATGTTAATGTTTTGGTCAAATGGATAAGGGCAAATATCCTGTAAGGAGTATCTTTTTGTTGGCCCTTGTTGGATGTTTTGGAACTGCAATTGTAATTGTTAGATTTGTCTTGTCAAAGCATCTACTTGATTTGGATTTTCTATACTAGTTGCTTTAAGTGTGGTCACTTCCTTGAGTTGGTTGACGTCAAAGTCTTTAGGAAGCTTAGAACCTTTGTCAGCTAATAATAAAAGATACTTTTCCATATCTTGCTCTAACATCTTTTCCATAAACTTATGGAAATGAGGGTCTTGTTGAACTTTCTCGATCTCTTCTACAGTTATTTCTTTCTCTTGTGAATTAGTAAGAGGATCAGTGTTGTTGTATCATCCCCAAGGGTTTTCTTCAGCCATGGCTGCTATTCTTTCATTTTCTTCTTGTTGTTGTTTTTGATATGCTGATTGTGTGAAAATAGGCATACAAACTTATTACTCTAGACTTTGATCTAGGTTTTTTGATTTGATAAGTGTCATTTTTAATGAAGCTTTTTGATATAACTACGTTAAAAGTCTGATTTAGTTGTGTCTAGTTTCGTGATGAAAGGATGATAAAATCCTTGATAGGGAAATTTTGACACAAAAATCTTAGATTAGTGATGATTGATAAGGACACTTTGCAAGATGTTTCAAGACCTAGGCGTAATAGTAAAGTTTTCTTTTTGTATGATTCAAGTGTTTCGGACTATGGAAAAATGATTTAGACTGATAAAAACCTTGTTTTCGATGTTGGCAATCTGAAAAAATGTTTTACTAACTCTCTATTTTTTTGTAACTTTTTGAAGTGCTAAAACAGAGGTTCGAAGCGTTAAAACAAAGCTACGATGCGCTAAAATAGAGCTACGATGCGCTGAAACAGAGCCACGACGCGCTAAAACAGAGCCACGACGTGCCAAAACAAAGCTACAACGCGCTAAAATAGAGCCATGGCGCACTAAAACATAGCTATGATGTGCTATAATAGAGCTACGACGCGCTAAAAAAGATATACAATGCGCTAAAACAGAGTTCTGACGCACTACAAAATGTTTCTGGGGCGCTACAGGAAACTATCTTACTCTATGAAATTCACTTGGTCTTGTATCTTATTGTATGGCCGGTTGTGGGATGTATTCTAGACAAATTTGTTGACTATGATTGTGGTGTTGTCTAAGAGCCCTACTTTGATAAAATGCTTGTGAATCTAAGGGAGCTACAACATAGTCATCCGTATAACCTCTAGAGAAATCATGATATCTATGAATAAAGGTCCTATGTTGGAGTAGAACTTTTCTACTTTGATATAAAAATCATTGCTTTCTCAAGAGTTGTTTGTATATAAGTGTTTTCTTTGGCTTTCTAATTCGTTTGACAAGAGACTTCTTGACAAATTTGGTGGATATCCAATCTCGAATCATGAGAATTTCACAAGTGTTTGATTTGAAGATTTTTGTGATGATCTTATCTAAATTTAATGAAGGAAAACACAGCAATCAAGAATAGAATAGTTGATTTAAAATCCTAGAATTAAACAGATAGTGTATGTTTTAAGAACCAAACATGATTCTTCTTGATTTTCACCAGTTTGATAATAAGATAAGACAATTCAAACAGACACACTCCTAGAGACAAAAGGTCATTGTTATATACTTGAACGGCCCACAGCTTGGAATTGCGTCAAATCACATAGCCATGTCACCCCCTAGAGGGTGCCCGTGTTTTTGTCTTATCCAGGTGCGTACTCAGAGTGACGAAAGTGGATACCGGATCCCCTGAGCAAGCAGTCCTTGGCAATTATATGGTGAGTGCTTGAGGGTAGATTCTTCCCCACCCCTGCACCGCCGAGTATTACAATGTTCGGGAACTGACAAGTGTGCTTCTATTTCTAGGTTCTTAGATAGGGTTTCTGTTCAGAGCAGCAAATGGATAAACTCCCTCCAGAGACCTCCCAATCTTTAGAACAAAGATTTTGGGGATGGTTATCCTGCACACTTCCGTTGAAAGAGGGTTTCCCCAAATTCACATAAATTTTAAAGTGGGTTGGAATGTCGTGGCTTTTGGTTGTCCCCACTCAGGTCGTTCCCGTAGGGTGAGTACTCTTTCCCATTATGGCAGGCCTGTCTAAAGGTTTTAATGAAAGCTTGAAAATGTGCAAAGTAAAAGTGAGTTTAGTATTCTGATGCACCTAGTCAAGGGGAGAGCATAAACCTATCACCCAATCACACCAAAGAAGTTGTTCACTTTTTAAAACCCAAAAGACAAATTATCTAATCTATATGGAGATATTGCTCCATAAAAAGCATGATGTTCAATTTTTAAACCCACAAGTAATAATGAAGTTTCTATCCTAGGATTGATCAATTTTTATCCGTTTGCTATCCTAGGATTGATAAATTTTAACCAAAAAGAGATAAAAGAATAAAATCTGGCCGTGGATGCGTCAAATCTAGATAAAAGATATTAAAGAAAAAAGGGTTGAGGCGCTAAAACAGTGGGTTGAAGCACTAAAATAGTTGTGTGGCGCGCTAAAATTGTTGTACGGAGCACTACAGTTTTCCTCTGACGCGCTACAGAATCCAGCTGGCGCGCTATAAAAAACCACGATTCTGTTAAAACAAACATGCTGATACCTGTAAGACACTTTTCACAAAAAAATTGCAGAATATGGGGTTAGGCCCCACGGTGGGCGCCAAAATGAAAGTGTATGAATGAGATAAACAAACTAAATATGCATCTACACTTCTAAATAAGACATTGCATCAAAGATTCAAAATATTTAAGCTAATTTAAACTAAGAATCTTCAGAAATCTGTCCTATTGCTCTCTAACTCTAAAGATTTCCTTAATCAACTTATTCTCAGATTTTAGAAGCTAATTGATTGTTGAAATGACACTTAAAGAATGAGAATTAAGCTAATTCTATTTCTATATGATTTAAATATGAAAATCTACTGTAATGGCAGCCATGACTTTAAATGTTGAATGTTTGATGAATGCTGGATGAATGTTTGATGGATTGGTCCTAAAACTGGATTGCTTGAAATGCTTGATCGCCTGGAATACTTGCAAAGTAAGATTACACAAATTAGTATCCTTTTCCTGTAGCCAGAAACCTGTATTTATAGATTTCACGACACACATTTGTGAAGGGGTAACACAACAGAGGTTGAGATTCAATCTGGAGAATTGAATGGTATGAGATGAGAAGGTGGAGCTGATCATGGAGGATTGTTCCTCCCCATGAAAATACCAGGCAAGATGAGAGGAAAGATTTGAGGCAGAAGATTGAGAGGATTTCCTATAGGTTTGTCCCCGAGGCTCTTCCCATGAATGACAGTTGAATTAATTAGATTTGAAAAATCTAATTTTATTGGTGAGTGAATAGAGGGATATGATTTATGCATTTATTTAAATATTTTTGGTTTATTTAAATTCAGCAAAAGAGGAATAAATAATTTAATAAAACAAACTATAGAAGTTGTTTATTAAATTAAAATAAAAGGAATATGATAATTAAATTAAAGATTCTAGGATATCTTTATTTAATTAAGAAGAAATGTGATGAGGTAATTAAATAACACAAATTATTGAAGCTGTGTATTTAATTTAAGATAGAATTAATAGATAAAGTATAGAAGAAATAATAATGATAATAATTAAATAAAACAAAGTATTTAATTTTGTTTATTTAATTAAGAGGGAAATAATATGATAAAATAGAAGAATTAATAATGAACTTAATATAAATAAATATTTCTATTTATTTACTAAGTAGATAATTTAAGATTAATTAATGAAATAAGTTGTATTTAATTAATTAGATTCTCAGACCATTTTTAGGTGTCTACACTTTTAGATGGTCTTGATTAAGAATCTGTTTTCTCTTGGCGAACAAAGGGCTAGCTTGGGGTAACTTTTGGTGAAACAAGAGTACTCTACATGAGGTTTCCCCGACATCATTATATCTCACTGATAACACGATGAGGTCTCTGTCAATGAGAAAGCCAAAATTTCTTGGCGAAAGTGAATAGAACAAAACATAACTACTTGGTGTGACCTATTTGTTTCAGTGTGTGGTCTTGGCGAGGTGCCTGGGGTCTCACCAAATGGAATGCTGAGGTCGCTTTGTTAGCATGAAAATGGGGTTGTTACAGTGACATATGAATAAGTGGGTGCCTTCAATGAAACATTGTATGATCGACATAAGGTCTCCTCGATATCTATGAGCTATATCAAAGCAAATGAAATGAAAGGTATGGTTCGGTGTGAGACCTCTTATGTCTCAGTGACTTGGAAGTAATAAAGGACCTTCGGCCTAACATTGTAGGTTCGCTATGTTGTCTCCTCGATATCACAGTGTTACAACAAAATATAGGGGAAACATAGGGATACTCAGTGAACTCGATGTGATGAACTGAAGGTCCCAGTGACATGCAAAAGGTAAAAGCACTCTCGGGGAAACGTAAATTGATCTACATGATATCTCCTCAACTCAGACATGTCACAACGAATGCGAGCACAATGAACATGAGATGATTAGCAATTGAATTTCCTTCGGCATGGTTAGCGATATGTCTCGCCGACTGTCTCACTAATGAATAACTGAAATACAAATCTTGTGGCTGACATGAAGATACTTGAGAACCGTTGCAAGATGACATATTTTGAGCCCAAATTTTGTGCTGGGCCAACATGTGATTTCAATATGATATTTTTTCTCATGCTAGTGTATAAATAGGCATCTTGTGATTCTAATTGAGGCACCGGTTGTTAGAGATTCGATACACTACAAGTAGATACAGTAGAATAAAATTATCAGATCAGAGACTATTATTACATGATTTCATAATGGAGGTATTTATGAAAATCAGTTGATGTTGCTGCATTTCTCTGGTGTCAATTGTTTGTTGAATTGAATGAAAATACTACTAAGTTGTCTCCAAGATTGATGCTCTCTAGTTGTTTAAATTGACATAACAATTTTATGTTCAGTTTATCAATACACATTTGCTATAGTTGTGTGATTAATCAATTGGTTCTTTCAAGCAAAGATTAAATCCTTTTTGTTGATCACAGTAATCAAAGTTTAATCTTGGAGACAACAATGGTATTTTCATTCAGTTCAGCAGGACAATTGTACTAGAGAATGCAGCGATCAACTGGTGCATAAATACCTCCGTGCAGTCATGCAATGTCTGCGTCCCCGATTTTGTTCTGCTGCGTTATGTCGAATCTCTAACTGACAATGGTCAATTACGATCACGGATGCTGTTATACGCGCTGGAAATGACGTATTGAGAATCGCATGTTGACCCAACCTGGTCGAACTCAAAATATGTCAACTTGCAACGGTTCTCAAGGATCTTCATGTCGCCACAGGATTTGGATTTCAGTTATTCATCAGTGAGACAGCCGAAAAGACATATCACTAACCATGCCGAAGGCAATTCAATCACTAATCATCCCATGTTTACTGTGCTTGCATTCACCATGACATGTCTGAGTCGAGGAGATATCCTGTAGATCAATTTACGTTTCCCCGAGAGTGCTTTTACCTTTCACATGTCACCAGAACCTTCTGCTCATCACACCGAGTTCATTGAGTATCCCTATGTTTCCCCTATGTTTCGTTGTAACACTATGATATCGAGGAGACAACATAGCGAACTCACAATGTCAGGCTGAAGGTCCTTTATTACGTCCAAGTCACCGGGACACAAGAGGTCTCACACTGAACCACACCTTTCATTTCATCTGCTTCGCTATAGCTCATAGATATCGGGGAGACCCTATGTCGATCATACAATGTTTCACCAAAGGCACCCACTTATTCATATGTCGTTGTAACAACCCCATTTTCATGCTAACAAAGCGACCTCAACATTCCATTCGGTGAGACCCCAGGCACCTCGCCAGGACCACACACCAAAACAAATAGGTCACACCGAGTAGTTATGTTTTGTTCTATTCACTTTTGCCAAGACATTTTGGCTTTCTTACTGATAGAGACCTCATCGTGTTATCGGTGAGACATAATGATGTCGGGGAAACCTCATGTAGAGTGCTCTTGGTGCTTTTCCTTTGTCTATTATGCACATGTCCTCATTGATCCTCTTTCCTTTATCAGCTCTGTCATCTTTGTGTGTCCACTTACTGCTACCAGCAGGGGCTCTAGTATGACCTCCCATGTACTAAGATCTTCTTCCATTCATGATGAACAACTATAAAATTTCTGTCAGAATCATCACTCACTTTTATCAAAAATGAGAAAATACTTGATGTTTCTTATTCCCAATGTAGTATGTATATAGTTCCTGACTCTATGATTAAGGCCTTGATTATGAAATCTTTGACTTATGATGAATTCAAAGCATGGTTTGAATCTCAGAAGAAGGAGAGAGAAGAACAAGAAAAGGCCTGGATGATACAAGCAATGAAATAATTTGAATTGCAGAAAAATTAAAACATTGCTCAGACAGCTGATCACCCCCCAAAGTATGTGTCACCTCATAAGCAGGGCAATCATGGTGCAGGGCCTTCTGGTCCACCTATATCTCCTCACCATCAGACGGGAAATCATCTTAAGCAGCCAAATCATCCACCTCATATTCCCACACAACATACAAATGTGCATCCACCTCCTGGTCAGCATCACATCCCTCAACATAATGCACAATACAATAATCCTATGCATCAGTATCAATATCCACCTATCCCTCCCCCTCATCAATATGCAACAATGATTAGGTAGTTTGATTTGGCAGGGTTCCATCTATGCCCTTACCCTATGGATAGTAGCTGGAGAGGTCTGGTTCCCAAGTTTACAGGGAGCAATGTAGTCACGGCTGAAGAACATCTAAGGAATTTCAATGTGTTCATTCAAGACATAGGTATGCCACATGAAGATTTGCACATGAGGCTATTTATGATGTCACTTATTGAAGATGCTAGGGATTGGTTTAATAGCTTTCCAACGTATTCAATTAATTCTCTTCAAGTATTCCAAGATCAATTCCTAGAGCAATATGGGAATCTGAATGCACCAGATGCAACTCTTCATGAACTAATGAGGATTCAGAAAAATAAAAATGACCCAGTTTATGATTTCAACCAAAAATTCAACAAATTGTAGACTAAGGTACCTCCTGGATCAAGGTTGCTAGATTCTGTAGCTTTAAGTGTTTATTTAAATGCATTTGATCCCAAAATAGGGTACAAACTGAGAAATAGATTTCCAAGAGATCTAGCTGAAGCACAAAAAATTGCATTGGCAATTGAAAATAACAGGAAGGCTGCTGGTATAATTTGTAAAAGAGACAACCCGTGGCCTCCTCAGTAAGGTAACAATTATCAGTACAGACATGAGAATACATACAAAAATGAGAATATAAATGAGAGGCCGAGGTTGCATGATATGCCTTATAATACAGACTGTAAGGATGGAAAACCTATAACAGCAAGGCCAAGAAACAAAGAGACTCCTGATCCACTAAGCAAAAGGGGAACTTATATGGTGAGTGATAATTATTTCTGTGAAGTTTGTGATCAGCCACATTCCCCAGATTATTGTGTTGTAGCCCGAAGATTGCAAGAGGAGGGAATGTTAACAGAAAACAATGGAGAAGATCACACAGTGTATTTGACTTCAAATACTTTTCACCAAGTGGAGGAGCGGTACTCATCTTTAGAGGATGAAGGATATGAGTATGATGTTTCAAATTAGAAGTATAATGTCCATATGGCTGACTAGCAGGTCTTTTATGATTCTGATGAAGATTATACTGAGCCACATTCTGATGAGGCACCTACTCAATGCAGTGTGAGGAGACTTACTGAAGATGACATAGAGAGAATAACTGTTGCTGCAGTTGAGGAAGCAAAAATTAAATACTGGTTGAGAAACATAAAATTAAATGATGTAGAAGGCATTCCTGGGGGGATTTTTATGAAAGATCAGAAGGCAACATAGGGAACTGTGAATAAGTTAGAAAAGAGACTATCTGATAAAGATGAACAAAAGCCTGTTCAAAGATAGGAAGTTAAGGAAGAAGTGAAGGAATTACATAAGGAGACACAAGCACCTCGCCAGCCGAATAAAAAAGAAAGGGAAGAAAACAAAGGAGATGTGCCAGAACTGAAAAAGACTGTTAAGGTGGAGGGCTCTTCTTTTGACTTCACTCAGGCATTATCCGAGATAAAAATGTTTGTTCCTCTACTTGAGATGATGAAGATTAAAGAGTATAGGGATACTGCTATTCAATTGATAATGAGTGGAAATGAAAAATGTATGAATTTTGAAAATAAAGTAGCTATTACAGCAGTCAGTAGGCAGGAGAAAATAAATAATTTTGAAGTTTGCTTGCATGATATATTATCAACTCCCCCTCAAGTTGATCCCTTTTTCACTATATTTCTTATAAATAAAAAATTGCTGAAAAATTGCATGATAAACTCTGGTGCTGCTATAAACATTATGCCAGTAGGAGTTATGAAGCAGCTTGGCATGTGGGTTGATACTACTGGAGGCAAGTGTTATGCAATGGATAACATGCCTGTTCCTGTGTTTGGGATTATGAAAGATGTTGAAGTCAAACTGGCTACTTATCCACAGGTGGCTTATAATATAGACATAATAGTGATTGATACTCCTCCTCAATTCAGGATGCTCTTATCAAGGCAATGGACAACAACTGTTGGTGGAAATGTTCAATTTGATCTTTCCTATGCTACAATGCCAGTGAATGGTCAAGAGGTCAAGTTATATAGGGAGCCAAGAATGACTCAACTTGTTGACTGTGTGCCACATAATCAGATCAATTGTTTTTGTGATGTTGATCTTGGGAATTTTAAAATTGAACCAGCTTAGCTAGAATTAACCAATAGTGATCCAATTGAAAAACATGCTACACAGAATTGCAATGGTGTTTGGAAGATGTATTTTGATGGAGCCTGCAACCAAGAAGGTAATGGAGTTGGGACTGTATTTGTTTCACCTGAAGGTATTACTTTTAAATATTCATTTCTATTAGAATTCGAATGTACAATGTGGCAGAGTATGAAGCTTTATTGATAGGTTTGAACATAGCTGTGAAACATAAAATCAAGTTGTTGGCTGTTTTGGGTGATTCTAAGTTGGTTGTTTCACAAATCAAATCAAAATATGCAACAAAGCATAAAAGATTAAAACAATATAGGAATGCTATATGAGATACAATTGAATTGTTTGATGCATTTTCAATTGAGTGGATTGACAGATCAAAGAACATAATGGCTGATTTCTTAGCAAATGTGGCACTCAAAAGAGATGATATTACATTGGCTGGGGTATCACAGATTGAGTTCAAAACAAGGCCTGCTATTCCTGACAACATTTACAGTTGGAAGGTCTTCAATGATGATACTGATCTACTAAGTTTTCTTCATTGTATAGATCAATATGAAGCACAGGAAATTGACTTCAATGCTTTTGTTGAAGAAGTAGATGGGAAGCAAACGGTGTTTGGAAAGGAAATATTACAGCTCAAAATGAATAAGCTTCCTAAAGGTTTGGTGGCATTGGAAAGGATGTATGATGGAAATGATCGATCTCTCATGAAGCAAACACCAATCAGAAGGGAAGATGTTGAAGAATTCAACTTGGGGACTGAAATAGCACCAAGAAAGGTGTACATAGGCAAGAAGATAAGCCCTACAATCAGAAGAATGCTGATAGAGTTATTCAGAAAATACAAGCATGTTTTTGCATGGTCTTATGAAGATCTGAAAGCATATAGGGAGGATTTATTTTAGCATGAAATACCATTGAAGCTAGACGCTAAGCCTTTTAGACAGAAGCAAAGGCCTATAAATCCAACACTAGAGCCTAAGATGCAGGAAGAATTGACAAAGTTGAGAGATGGAGGAATTATCAAACCAATCAGACACTCAACGTGGGTTTCAAATTTGGTTCCTATGAGAAAGAAGAATGGTGATATCAGAGTATGTGTGGATTTCAGAAATTTGAATATGGCATCTCTCAAGGACAATTATCCTCTACCCAATATGGAGGCTATATTGCATAAGGTAATAGGGTGTGAACTGCTGTCCATTATGGATGGGTTTTCAGGATACAACCAGGTTAAAGTCAATGAATCTGAGCAACACAAGACATCATTCAGAACTCCTTGGGGAACATATGTATATATAAGAATTCCATTTGGTCTTACAAATGCTGGAGCGACTTTCCAAAGAGCCATGGATGTAGCATTTGCAGACTTGATCAATGTTATCATGGTAGTATACCAGGATGACTTGAATGCTTATTCGAAGAAGGCTGAAGATCATGTGCAACATCTTGAAAAGGTATTTATTAAAGCTCTTGAATATGGTATTAGTTTAAATCCAAAGAAGTGTCATTTCACAGTCATAGAGGGTAAGCTCTTAGCACATATTGTTTCAAAAGAGGGAATTAGGATAGATCCTGAGAGGGTTGAAGCTATTGATATAATTCCTATTCCTAAAAATTTCAAGGCTATACAGTCATTCTTTGGACAAATTAATTTTGTTAGAAGATTTGTGTCTAATTTTGCTGAGATCATTAAGCCCATATCGAAAATGTTGAAGAAAGGACAAAAAATGGATTGGACTGCAGAAGCTTTAGATGCTTTTATATCTATCAAAAGGGATATCAAGGAGGCTCCTATACTTAAGTCTCCAGATTTTTGCAAAGCCTTTTCAAATTTTTTCATTTGCTTCAATGTATACTATTGTTGATGTTATGTTACAAAAGAATAATGATGGTCATAAACAGCCTGTGTCTTTCTTTAGTAAATCATTACAGGGGTTTGAATTGAAGTATGACATAATGGAAAAACAAGATTTTGTATTGGTAAAGGCCACAAAAGCATTCAGACCATATCTTGTTGGAGCGAAGGTGATTGCTTATGTCCCTCATGCTGTTGTTAAGGATATTTTGACACAGTTTGAAGTTATAGGGAAAAGATGCATATGGATCAACAAGATTCAATAGTTTGACGTGGAGATACAAATCACTAAACTAGTAAGAGGTCAAGGCTTGGCTAGGGTGATGGAAGAATCAACTATTGAAGCAAGTCAAGTCTGTAATGTAGAAGAAGGGATTGCAATTGCAAGCATTGAGCACACTCCTTGGTATACTGATATCATGCATTATCTTAAATACATGAAGTGTCTAGAAGGATTGAGTGACAGCCAGAGGAGAACTTTGAAGTTGCATGCATCCAAATATGTTTTTATGGATGGGGATCTCTTTTGGAAGAACAAGGATGGCATATTGTTATTATGTCTGGATGAGTCACAGGCCAAGCATGTTCTAAAAGAAATGCATGAAGGAGTTTGTGGAGGACATTATTCAGCAAAGACAACTACACACAAAATTCTTAGGGCAGGTTATTATTGGCCAAAGGTTTTTAATGATTCTTTTACACATGTGAGAAGATGTGAGGCCTGCCAAATTTTGTTTGGAAAATTGAAGTACCAGGGTGCTTTGCCACTTCGACCCTTGTAGGCTGATGCCCCTTTCCATCAATGGGGAATTGATTTCATTGGAGAGATACAAGAAAATTCAAGTGGAGGACACAAGTGGATACTAGTTACCAATGATTATTTTACTAAGTGGGTAGAGGCAATCCCAACTAAGTAAGCTACCAGTAAGGTAGTTTTATAATTTCCTGATGGACAACATTATCACCAGATTTGGTACACCAATGAGGTTGATCACAGATAATGGGATGTGTTTCAGATCAGATGAATTCAAAATATTTTGTAATAAGTATGGCATTACTATTTCTTATGCAGCTCCTTACCATCCACAAGCTAATGGACAAGCAGAGTCTAGCAATAAAAGTCTTTTGAAGATTATAAGGAGAATGCTAGGGCAAAAAAAGAAGGCTTGGGATTCAAAATTAAAACTGGCTATGTGGGCTAATAGGATCACTGTGAAAAAAGCAATTGGAAAATCCCCATTTGAATTGGTGTATGGAGCACAAGCTAGGATGCCTCTGCAGAATTTGTTACCAGTCTACAAGTTTGTCCTTCAGGAGGATTTGGATGTCCTTGAACCTATGGAGGAAAGAATGGAGCAATTAGTTGAACTTGATGAAGTAAGAAGAGTGGCCCAAAGTCAAAACATGAAGTTACAGACACAAATGAAATATTTATTTGTCAAGAAGGCAAAGGATAGAAAATTTGAAGAGAATGATTTGGTACTGATGTGGAATGCAAGATGTCAGGAGAAAGGAAAGCATGGTAAATTTGAAGCCTTATGGCTGGGACCTTTTTTTATTGTTGGAAAGAAGGGTGAAGACTAATACTATCTACAGAATATGGCTGGTGAAGATTAGGAATTTCCTGTTCATGGGCAATTCTTGAAGCAATTTTTCTCTTGAGCAACATAGAGGATTAAGGGTTGCTAGTGCATGGACAACTCTTGGCTATCCTCTTTAAAATTATTTTCCATGCACAATAGTTTAGGATTTTTTCCATCTCCATTTCACTCTCATTTTCCATTCACCTTCATCTTGCATTCATTTTGCATTCATTCCTTCATGCTTCATTTCCATTGCCATTCATTCCATCTCTGCTCACTGGTTTGTCATTTTGTGTCTGGTCTACTCACCAAAGATTCTGGTTCCTTGCAATGATCTTACTATCATTCATTCCTAGATGGAGCCACTATTGGAACTATTAAAATTTGATAATTTTGCATATCTTTCATACCCCTGAGTCTCCATATGAATCCTTCCTTATGCATATTTTCTTCATTTCGTGATATGTTTTCTCATATTTTGGATCATATTTGTCCCATATATCATCCATGTATGCATTTTCCACCTTTTGGTCTATATCGGCATAGGTCCATGAATGTCTCCCCGACTTGTGTTGTTTTTATGCTAACTTTTATATACTACAGGTCTGTCGGCAAGACTCTTTTGATGTTTCAGTGACCATGGAGGAGCCTATCGGTGGGAGTTTTCCTTCGATGAAACATCTTGGCGAATGAACTTCGGTCTTGCCGACATTACACATGAGGCTTGTCGGTGAGACACTTTCCTTTAGAGTATGTCATAGTGATTACACATTGTCTTGCCGTCTGGTGGCGGTAGGGTGCATATCGGTGTAAGTTGGGCTATTGATATGAGGTCTCAGCGAGTGACCTTCAGTCTCGCCGACACTTCATATGTGTCTCCTCTTCGGCCAAACATAAGTGTTCGCTGAAGGGTCATAGTGACATGCACATGTCTTACTGATGAAGCATAAGGGTTCTTTTAGATGGCCTTCGGTGTGAGATTTTATTTCTCTTGGTGAACAAAGGGCTAGCTCGGGGTAACTTTCAGTGAAACAAGAGCACTCTACATGAGGTTTCCCCGACATCATTATGTCTCGCCGATAACACGATGAGGTCTTTGTTGGTAAGAAAGCCAAAATGTCTTGGTGAAAGTGAATAGAACAAAAGATAACTACTCAGTGTGACCTATTTGTTTCGGTGTGTGGTCTTGGCGAGGTGCCCAGGGTCTCACCAAATGGAATGCTAAGGTCGCTTTGTCAGCATGAAAATGGGGTTGTTACAGTGACATATGAATAAGTGGGTGCCTTCGATGAAACATTGTATGATCGACATAGGGTCTCCCGGATATCTATGAGCTATAGCGAAGTGGATGAAATGAAAGGTGCAGTTCGATGTGAGACCTCTTGTGTCCCAGTGACTTGGAAGTAATAAAGGACCTTCGGCCTAACATTGTGAGTTCGCTATGTTGTCTCCTCGATATCACAATGTTACAATGAAGCATAGGGGAAACATAGGGATACTCAGTGAACTTGGTGTGATGAACAAAAGGTCCTTGCGACATGTGAAAGGTAAAAGCACTCTCGGGGAAACGTAAATTGATCTACAGGATATCTCCTCGACTCAGACATGTCACGGTGAATGTGAGCACAGTGAACACAGGATGATTAGCAATTGAATTGCCTTTGGCATCGTTAGTGATATGTCTCGCTGACTGTCTCATTGATGAATAACTGAAATACAAATCCTATGGCCGACATGAAGATACTTGAGAACTGTTGCAGGCTGACATATTTTGAGCCTAAATTTTGTGCTGGGCTGACATGTGATTTCAATATGATATGTTTTCTCATTCTAATGTATAAATAGGCATCCTGTGATTTGTAATTGAACCACTAGTTGTTAGAGATTTGATACACTACAAGTAGATACAGTAGAATAAAATTATCAGATCAGAGACTATTGTTGCATTATTTCAGAATGATGGTATTTATGAAAATCAGTTGATGTTGCTGCATTTCTCTGGTGTTAATTGTTTGTTGAATTGAATGAAAATACTGCTAAGTTGTATCCAAGATTCATGCTCTCTGGTTGTTTAAATTGACATAACAAGTTTATGTTCAGTTTATCAATACACATTTGTTTTAGTTGTGTGATTAATCAATTGGTTCTTTCAAGCAAAGATTAAATCCTTTTTGTTGATCACAATAATCAAAGAGATTCCTCTGGATTATTAAAGTAGAACTTAGTAGTTACAGTATTGTATGTTTATACAAGTTGTAAACAAAATGTATGCCAGATAGTTTGTGTCTTCTCTAGAGAGTGTTTCTCATCTTGATCTCATTTGACTCTGTATACCCAACAAGGCACTAGTCTCTGCAATTTCATCATTTGGATTCATTCAATTTCTTTACATCTATTATTTAAGCATTCATTTTAGGATTTAGATCAAAATATTGTTACTATTTTCAAGTTGAATTTCATTTGTTCATCCCCAATTGCCATTGTGAACAAATTGCTTTAAGAAGATAATCACAAGTTAAGTATGCACCATTTAGAAAGGTACACCCGCCCAGGTTTAGCAGCACCTAAAGAGTAGAAGGTTGTATTCTTTTGACCTTGTCTATTACCCTAAAACATATCAAGAGATTGGCAGCCTCTTGAGGAATTCAACCTACATTTTTGAGAGCTAACACTATCCAAGTTAGATGGTCACCCAAGAAGTGGTCATAATTGACATTCCTCCAATTTTTGGAGTGTTCCTATCAAGATATTTCACAACCAATATTAGGGGATACCTAGCTCTTGACTGGTCCTACTTAATATTGAGAACCAAGCATGGTGCAAAGATGAACATATTATCTAAACATCTACATCTCGAGCATATTGTGGAAGATGCAATAATGAGATTTGAGGTCACACACACATCTCTCTAAAAAAGATATGTATTACATCAAGATGCTACAAGATAAGGAGGCACAGGTGATCGAAGTGCAGAGGAAGAAGTCTTGATGAATAAAATTATAGATTCTGACCCTTTTGGAAACTTTCATGCCACTAGTCTAGGTATATATATGATTTGTGATGAAAACCAAGCCATTCCAAAGTTGTTCAAGGAGTAAGAAGGTTCATGCAACCACACTCAAGATGAACAAAGGTTGTGGATTTTGCAGTTTGATGGTGTCAAATGTAGGATTAGCTCAGGAGAAAGGATTTGCCTCATATCTCCCACCAAATTGGAACCCCTTAGAGCTTTCTGATTCTAATTTCCATGCAAAAAAAATGACATGGAATATGAAGGCTTTTTTCATGGTCTAAAATTTGTAGAACAAATGGGTGTTGAAAGGATATAGATGTTTGGAGATTTAGAGCTAGTGTTAAAATAAGTTAGAGAAAAAGAAACCACAAAAAATGTGAGGATTCAATAATACTAACATAGAGTATGTGGCTTGATAGAAGGGTTCAAAGCTTTCAATATCCAAGTATTCCCAAGATTGTAAAATGTCGTCATTGACAAAATGGCCTTAATCAACTCTCAATTTGAGTCAGCTTTTGATCTAACGGTAAAATAACATGCAGTGTGGGTTATAGTCTGACCATCTATTCCTGACAATGATTAAAACTATAAGATTTTTTAAAACAATTCCTAAATCAAACCATGTTCATCCAATAGTTTGTTGAATTCACCGAGAAATTATAATTGAAAATTGAAGAGGCATATGAAGAGCAGATAATTCAGCTGAAAATAAATAAGCTCCTAAGAGGTTTAATTACTATAGAAAACCTCCTTGATTGTTATGATACAAGGAATAATAAGTGAAGGTTTGATGCTGACAAAGAAGACTATGTAGATCTTGACATTGGGAAAAAATGAAAGGTCAATGTTGGGAAGAATGTTCCATAGGAAGACAAAGAAAGGTTAAGGTATTTGTGTCTCAAATATGACAAAGTCATAGCTTGGACATATGATAATCTAAAGGGTTACGACCCTGGTATAATCCAACACACCATCAAATTGATTGAGGGATCTAAACCAATTTGATAGAAAAAAAGGTCGATTAATCTAAAGGTGGAGGCCCTGATGGCACAAGACCTGAAAAGGTTAATCGAGTCAAGAATCATATGCCCAATTAAGCATTCTACCTAGGTATCTAATTTGGTTCTAGAACAAAAAAATAATGGTGATATCCAACTTTGGGTGTATTTCAGAGACCTCAATAGAGCCTCCCTGAAAGATCATTATCCTCTACCTTCAATGGAGCAAATCTTGTAGATTTTGGTGGGGTCAAAATTTTTTTCTCTACTCGATAGCTTTTCAAACTATAACTAGGTTAATGTAAAGAATGAGGACTAGCATAAGATGGCATTCACTACCAAATGGGAAATAATGCAAGGGCCACCTTCCAATGTGCAATAAATGTTATGTTTAAGTATTTGATCAATAAGATCATCCTTATTTATCTAGATTACTTGATAGTATTTTATTATTTAAGTGTGATCATTTTGATCACCAAGAAAAATTCTTCCAGAAACACCAATAGTTCGAGGTTTCTCTAAATCCCAAAAAATGTGTTTTCAAGGTTCCACAAGGAAAGATACTTGGCTATGTGGTCTCCAGAGAAGGGATAGCTATCAATCCTGAAAGGGTGAAATCTATAAAAGAATTACTACTATCGATCAATAAAAATGGAGTCAAATCTTTCTTAGGAAAGATTGATTTTTTAGTAGGTTTTTATTTTTATTTTGTAGGAATCACAAGACCTATTACACTAATGTTAAAGAAGCACCTATATTTTAAATGGATCTAGAAGGAAAAAGTGCTTTCAAAAAAATAAAAGAATCTATTTCTACAACTCTGGTGTTAATGAACCCAAATTTCTAAAGGATTCTATCTTGTATGTTTATAGCGGTGAACATAGTAATTCCTTCGTACTAGCACAAAAGGATAATGAAGGAAGCGAAGAACAACCCATTTCCTTCCATTCAAGGACTCTAAAGGGATATGAGACCAAATACATTTTGTGGAGAAATAGGTGTTGACTATTATGAAGAGTTTGACAAAAATCAGATGCCTAGTTTTAGCAAGCAAGATGAAAGTCCTTGTCACTCACCCTGGCATGAGATAATACATTTTGGAAGGGGAAATCACTCAAAAGAGAGAAAATTGGATCACCAAGATCTTGGAGTATGACATCGAGGTCCAACCCATAAAGCTAATTAGGGGAAGAGGCCTATGTGAATATCTCACCAAATTGCTCAATCCCTAGATAGAAACAAAAAAAATAGACCAGGTTTTTGTAAACAAATTTGAGTTAGAGGATTCTTAAGTGACTGATAGAGCATGAGGTTCATGTAGATTGATAGGTATCCAACCAACATTCTAACACACAAAAGGAGATATTATAGGCTACAAAGCACTAGGTATGTATTGATTGAGGGACTCCTTTTTAAGAGGATTTCAACGGTGTCCTCCTCCATTGCATAGATAAAGAGAAAGCTATAAGGGTTTTGGGAGAATTTTAGAGTAATCTAGAAATTAGAAATTTCTAGTCCAAAACTACCACTTTGACGATCATGTGGGTGGGTTATTATTGGCCCACATTATTTTTAGAGTGTCATTATTTGGTAAGAAAATGTTTGCAATGTAAATTCTTCATCAAGTGAAAGTGTTCCACTATGCCATTATGCCCAATTGTGGTAGAAGAGCCTTTTGCGTAATGGGGCTTAGACTTCATTGGGATGATCAATCCCATATCTAGATTAGGTAACAAGTGGATACTAATAGTAATAGATTACTTCACGAGATGGATAGAGATGACCCTTCTAAAGAACACTACCAAGGACAAAGTCATAAATTTTCTCAATAAACTAATAGCAAGGTTTGTCTCTCCCAAAACCCTAATATCTAATAATGAACAAGCCTTTGTGGGAATTAGAATATTAGAATTTTCCCTCAAGCATGGATTCTACCTTAAGACTTTATCAAATTATTACCTTTAGGAGAATCGACTCATAACATCCACAAACCAAAACTTGATCTGACTAATGAAGTGGATCTATTCAAAACATCAAATGGATTGGTAGAAGCACCTACAAGTGGCCTTATGGGTAGACCACATTACTTCGAGGAAAATTCTAAATGCTCCCCCTTATGAATTAGTGTATTAAAAAGAGGTATTTTTTCCTATCTCTATGGGAATTCTAACATTGCAACTATTGAACTCTTTAGAGGTCAAAGAAAATGGCAACACAAAAGTAAGAATAGCCGAGCTACTAAACCTTCAAGAACACAAGAGAAGGAATTTGACAGCATGATCGACTACCAATAGGTGGTCAAGAGATGGTTTGATAAAATTACTTTTGACCCCAATTTTATAGATGGAAGCAAAGTCTTGAAAAATGATGTGTGTTGTCAAAACAAGGCAATGCACTAAGTTTGAATCCCTATGGAAGTGATCGTTTCGCATTTCCAAATATAAAGAAATCAATGCCTCTGACCTAGAAGACATGAATGAAAATTCTGTGGGAATACCGATAAATGGTATCCATCTAAAGCTATTTAATTAAAATTCTCATAGTTCATTTTCCTTGTAAATTTTATGCTTATGTACCATATATATATAATTTGTAAAATACACAATTTTGAAAAGTTGACATAGAGATACAAAAAAGTGAAAAGATATGTTATATTTATATAATATCATTTACATATAGTTATAGGTTCTTAGGCTTATTTTTTAGTCATAAAAGAGCTTTGAGAAGCTTTGAGCACAACAAACATTACAAATATTGATATTTTTTCATCCCAATGGCCAAAAAATCAATGAAATTGTTAGCCTAGAAGGTGTGAAATTCTGTCGTTTAGGCCATGAAAAAGGAAAAACGTGATGGTATTCTCAAAATTTTCTAGAGATATGACAATAGAAAATCTAGTAAAAAAATGAGTAGTTTTGAAGAATCTAATAGGATATCATTCTTCGATTTCTATCACCGCTGCTCCAAGTTGATACACTATCATGAAAATCAGTATACTATTATATGACATAGACCAATTCAAAAAAAATTACTTAAAGAAGAAAGGAACTAGTAGACCTCTCCCATTGGCAATTTCATTCCAACGTATTGCTCCAAAAACCAGAGAATAGGGGAAGCCAAGGAACCATTTCAAAATTATCAACATAGCACTAGAGGTCCATAGCTGAGGGAATGCCAAGGCCCAAAATAGCCATGTCGAGTATCTCCTCAATACCCACTAGATAATCCTTGTAGAACATGGTTTTGGAAAGCTCTAACATGTAAGGTTTAGGAATATTCAAGTCCATCAATGAGGCTAGGAACCATGAGATGACATCCATGTTTGCACAATAGTGATTCACATTTGAGATGAAATCTGCTTCCAACACCCACTTAAAATAAATGATGATCAAGTGGTTCCTATTATTTTAGTAAGTGCTTAATCCTCTCATAAATTTTTTTTCCCACAAAGGAAAATTGATTCTTGTTAATCAAAATTCTAATTGGCATACCTGTGCTTCTCAAAATGCAAAAAAGATAGCTTATGAAAATAAGTTCTTTTCACAATAGGGTGGGAGACAATTTATAGATAAATCAAGTCAAAAAATTATTGAATGGAAATATTTTTCTCTATTGGAACAACAACGAGCAATGCAAGCTGGTGATCTGGAGTAAGAAGAAATCATATGACGAAGGATTTGCAAAACTCTTGGTAATCGATACAAGCACTAGCATTAATGCTAGACATGCAAAAATTTTCCGTGTGTCCTACCACCTTTTTGCTTGCTAGCTAGCATCACTGTGTGAAAATACCACTATTAATGCCACCTCCTACTTGTTTAATATGAAACTATTTTCAAATTATGCCCCCTATTTTTCAAGGATTGTCCTCCTTTGAAAATAGTGTGTAGGATGTACTTAAATTCCCTTCCCATAGTGGAATTTGTATTTCCCAAAAAATAGGCATTTAAAGCACATGTATCAGCTCATTGGAAGCATTCCAAAGGTTAATTATTTTGGCCATGAATTTATCCCTAGTACATTTTTAGGAGGTGAAAAATAAAAGAGCATTGACAAGAAGAAATTATTCTAAGTATGAGCTCTCAAAGCAAGGGTGAAATTCTCTAGTGTAAAATCAGTGTTATAGTAAGGTTCTCTAAAAATCACAATGAATTGGTGACATAAGCAACATATTATAGTAAAAACATGAGAATTTATTCACCTTTTTCTTGTTATGTTGACATATTTAGAGAGGTTTCCTTTGCTAATGCACACATTAATAAAAAAACAAAATAATGAGAGGAGGGTGAATCATTATTCTATCAAGCCATCTAATTATTAACCATCCAATTTGCAAAGCATGTACTTAACAATTATAAGGAATGAAAGCATGAGCAACCCATAACACACACAACACATGAATACTGATATTTTTACATGGAAGACCAAAACAAGGAAAAACCACAGTGATGATTAACTCACAATATGTTATAATCAGTTATAAGATATTATAGAAGGGCTTGCTACTAGGTAGACTCACTATCCAATTGAACTCACTATTCATAGAGAAAAGAAAGATACAAATAGGTGGCTTCATAGCCAGAATATGAACTAAGAGAAATGTATCTAGCATATGCTACATTAATTTCCTTTGAAGCTCATTACACACTAATAAAATTCAGATTACGAGTCTCTACTTTGTTCTGTATTAACACACCATTTCTCAATATTCACAACTTATTCACATAGTTCTATAAAACTTCACATTATATTTTATATTTCAGATCATGTATATGTTAGATGCTACTCTTCATCAACTCAAATCAACATTGTATATATAATAAACTCCATTGAAAACATCAATTAGGTCGACCTAATTATATGTAGCCTCAAATTATACAAAATGCACCTTGTTGACACCCAATTCAAACAAAACTTGGCTTCACACCCAAAAAAAAAGCAACATAGGTTGGCATGGACCTATAACAACTCTCTTTTCCATTCACAACACATTAAATATTTATAACTCTTTGAATAGCTTGAGTTGGCCAAGCATAGAACCAAAAAGTAAAATAATCCAATTGACCATCACCATAGGATATGTGGACCACAAAATGTCATTCCAACTAGAAAAAACTATGTACTAACATCTATTAACCTTCTCCCAGAACCACAATGTTTAACTCAAATACACAAAGGAATGCAAACTAGTTTAGTGATAGCTAGTACACAAAATTGTGTAAACGATATCTGTCGATCTTCTGTTACTTGCAAATTTTGAACCATTTATTCAAAACAACTAAAATTATGAAATAAGATTCTAGTGATATCCATGAAAAACATACTAGAACCATAGGAGTAGATTTGAAAGGGTGAATGAATGTGAACCAAATTACTAGAGGGCACTATGTGCTGAAGCTGTCAGTGTAGACACTTAGCAAAAACCCTTTTACAAAATAACTATTTTATAAACATCCATCATATTGATTGAAATTCATCATGTAGTGTTGACATCAATGACAACTCATTAATTATAACCTTCTTCATTCTTTCAACATAGATACCTGAGGCATGGAGATTTTTCTACACTAGATTCATATAGCCTAGTGATCGTATCAAACAAGAACTGATCAAAGATTTCACATATAACATCTATGAACCAAGGATGCACTAGAACCCTAAGATCCTATGAGAAGGAGCCTTCTAAAGAAGAGATGCTAGGTTGAGAACTAGAAATGTAGAATCTCTTGGAGTTCAACTTGGCATTGCGGTCTGCCCCAATATATGGTGCCCCAAACACACATATGTCTTGAACTAGAGGATATTTGCACAATAAGACTTGACAAAAGTACTAGGGTCATTAGAAATGAAAATTTGACAATCACCTTTAGTGCAGAGGCTATCAAAGATATGTTGTGTATCCCCTTTGACATATTGGCAAAATAATTCTCAAGAAGAGTGATGGAGTAGTATTGGGCCTCAAGGAAAGACCAATTGGAATTTTACAACCTTAAGAAACATTGTGAGGAGAAGGATGTGATGGCCATTTTCCCTTTGGCATACAATGAATTCAAAAATGATATACAAGATTTCTTCTTGATGCTAACCTTTATTTATGGCTTAGATTATGACAATGATGTTCACGAATATCAAATGGATTTAGTTATTAGGATTAAGAGGCAAATGGGGTTTTTTAGGTATGACTTCATCGAGGTAATTGTAGAAATTATTCTTAGATAGTCGAGGGAATATAACCATTTGTTTAGGTTCAGGTATTCTTCTTTTCTTGTAAATTTGGTTTTACAACAAAATCCTAAGTTTTTTGGGAGGTATATGGAACTAGACATTAGGAATGTAGTGAGGTTTGTCAAACCACTCTTAGTATGGACTCATGTTCTTTCAAGAACATAGGATTATTATGCATTTGTTGACTTCTTCCTAAACCTTGCTCTTCAAGATTTGTCTCAGCAACTTGTTATCATCAAATTCTCTCATGAACATCTGACCTGGATGACAAAACATAAGCCTTAGGTTGATTATTTTCTGGGCTAGATTTTAATTTCATTAGGCTACCTGGATTTATAGGAGAGCCTTTTAGGCTACCTAGGTGCATAACAAGAAAAGCACTAACCCTAGAAATTTATTAGCAATTGATGATCACAGATGACACCAATGGTGTTGGAAAAAAAAAGGTGGTGCTTTATAAAGCCCCTCACTTTTGGTAGTTGCAAGGTATTGTTCATGAAGAGAGAAGTAGGGAAAGAATTGACCAACAAGTTGGCCTATCTTGGTCTTGGTATAATCTATGATACATGGAAGTATAATCCAGATGGGTACCTACACATGAATCATGGGCCATGACCATATTAGGAGACAAAGTAGAATCTAGAGAAAGACACAAAGGACACACATGTTGACTTGGACCTCCCACCATTTGTATGACCCACATGGCTCTCTTTTTATCAAATATTGAAAGAGTTTAGGCCAAAAATCCCAATGGACAAGAATGTGAAGAAATAATTAAAGAAAAATGGGTGGTCTAAAAGGAAAACAGTCAATTTTTGGAGATATTGGAAAGAAATAAAAAAGATAAGTACCTTGCACAAATCAATCCCCATAGATGAAACTTTTGAGGAAATTTATGATAGGGAGGTCGTGTTCAATTTTGAAAAAAATTCCAACTTACTACCTTTGTGGGATGAGACAAAAAATAAAAATGAAAAATGAAAAAGAAGCACCACAAGGTTAGGAGCATGGACCATCCTCATCTGCCAATATGTCAACAAGAGTGACACAAACTCGATGATCCATAAGAAAGGCTTCAATAGTTCAGGGAGCTCAAGGTTTGTTAGAATTAGCAATCAAGGGCTCAGTTGCAACAAACAAGCCTCCCATGAAGAAGAGAATACCCCAAGTATCAAGCAAGTAGGAACCTCTGGAAATAGATGATGATGAGGTGATTTATATCTCACAAACACTTGCAGCTCCTATGGTGCAAGTAGATTTTTTAATTTTCATTATTTCTCCTTCTACCTCTTTGGTTTCTTTGAACTTTCCATCCCAAACTTGAGTTTCTCTAACTACCACTACAAACCTACCCATATTTTATACACTTCTTTCCATTTCTATTGTCGATTCTCCTTTATAAATTTCACACATAGAGTGTGTGTCTTCTACCACATCCGTTGTTTACATTTTGATTTCCATGTCAGAAGCCTAAGTTTTAGAACCAAAGAAACCTATTTTGTAGGTATCATCACCTTTTCCCACTTATAGTCATATGTGCCTTTTATCAACCACAACTCCCCTCACCCTGATGAGAACTTTACACTCCACACAATATTGGCAAGGTGTCTCACCTTTTTCACCAATATCTTTAAACATCCAAAAAAATTATACCCAAGTTCAACTGATTGAGAATACTCTTCACTCCATTCCTTATGTCCTCCTTTTCAATGTCACTATTGCTGCATAGAGTATTGACTCCTCTCAAGATCGCCAAACTCAAATAAATTTATACAAGAAGGTTTTCAAAGAAAGGAAGCAAAAATAGTTAGCAAGGGCCACATTAGCTCCAGCTGCCCTAAAGTTAGAAGCATGCTTTGATAAAGATTGATTCTTTAATGATTTTAGCCATGAAGCCTCTAACATCCAAGACAAAGGGGGAAATGAAATATGAAGATTATGAAATCCAAACTATAGGCCTTAATCTAAGAGAGGCACTTCCTCACGACAAGATAAGTCTCATGAAGGCTACACAAAAGGTAGTGTCCACTGACTACCTAAGGTTTTGAGAGAAAACTAAAAAATTGAGAGGTTTATTTAGTGAATGTGAAGGCCACAATTGAAAGACACTAGGTGGAGATTAGGGAAAAATACATAGAGATCACTCATTTAAGGTAAACACAAGAATAGAAAAATGAAGCAACTATATTACTTCAGATTGTGAAAATGGATAAAGATCAAATTTTAGCTGAAATGGAAAACATCACTTGAGTTCACGTTGAGTGAAAGGAGGTAGAGAGTTTAAAAATAGAATGCAAGAAGCAACAAATGAGTTGCAACAAAGAAAAAAGGAGCTCTCTAACATATTAGAATGATGTAATCAAGCAAGAAATGCAAAGAAAATGGTCTAAAGCTTTAGACCAAGGAAAGAAACTATATGAATGTTTTGAGAAAGAGAAGAGTGGGATGCAAAAGGAATTGTCCAGTGCCCAATCACAAGATGTAGATGAAAAGAGTGCCAGAGAATCTATAGAGAAAGAGATTGAAAAAAGGATGGAAGAGATGCAAAAGGTGTAACAAGAGTTATTTTCTATCTCAAGTCTCCAGGAGCAAGGATAGCATGATCTTCAACATCAAGAAATTGAATTCTAGGAAGAGCTTCAAAGTGCCCAGGTAGAAATTGATATGGAGAAATGGGAGAAGAAGAAAATTGAGTCTAGTTTTCAAGCCCATAGTAAAGTAGAACGGTTGTGCCTTGAAATTTTAGGTGCTTTGGAAATGATTAATTACTTGAGGGAGGATATAAAAACAAGTCTCAAGCTCAATAAGAACAAGCTATTGCATGAACAAATGAATTTCTCCCTGTGCTACAAAACTTATATTTCTCCTATTGGGAAAATATCAAGATTGTAATAACATCCCTAAGTCTTTCTCTGGGGTTCATGGTAGATGCGTAGGAGCTTAGTGCAAAAGTTGGTCCAATAGTCGACTAGATCTTACATTCAATCACTCCTCGATATGTGGAATAAAAAATCTTAATTATCAAGCTCTATAAAGATACTAAAGAGACTCTAGCAATTGATGGGATACCAAATAGAAGAGAAGCTACAAAGAAAGAAAATGAATTTGTAGTTTGTAACTAGGCCAAGATGAGGGAAGATTTCGAAGGTTTGATCTAGATGGGATTTCCTTATCTATTCTTGCCTAATGGGGTAGTGTTAATCGAAGAGAAGATCAAGGAGGCATTAGAATGAAAGAAACATGATCAGATGGCCCTGCAAGCTCTAAGCCCATCACCTAGCACATAAGATATCAGAGAAATAATCCTTCCACTAGCTCAACTTTACTTTCACATTAGATTTTTGCAAGAAATATTGGGTGAGGTCTCTTTTAAAGAGATACTCAACTTAGACCAGGCTTCCAAGGTGTTGCACACACTAGTTCCATCTTTTGATACAGATTGAGAATATCTTCATTTTTCGTTCCTCAAGCTCTAAGGATCACATGTCTCCTTTTCCTCTTTTTTTTAAATTATTTTTGCTAGATTTTTTCCTTTGTAGGCGTATGCCCCCTATGAGTCTCCAAAGAGTGTAGACCTTTCCTTCACTCTAGAAGTTTTGATATGTTTTCCTTAGCTTTTCAACCTTATGAGTTTTCCTATTTTTACCATCTTCAAGTCCCTCATTGTTGGCCCCTCCTACATGTCATGCTGGCTCACGTTTTTTGAGGTAGAAGATTTTATTTTTTCCAAGTAAAAGTGTGTAAACAAGCTTTGTAGTGGCTATGAAGATTTTTTAATATTTTATCGCTTTCAAGAATGGAGTGAGACATATGCCTGATCCATGGGGTTTTCACCAAGCAGCTTGAGGAACCTTTGTAGCAATGCCTTCCATTACGCCAAATAGCCCAAATTTTGTTGGGAAAGATCCTACAACATTGGGAATGACATATTCAAAGCACGATACTAGGTGTAAACCTTTTTTGGCCTTTTCCAAGCATCACATATGCTACCATCCAATCTATATCGCCCATCAATGTTTGTAGGTGATTAGATAATATTTTATCAGTCAAATATTTCACATGCTTCATTTTTCCTCTAATAGGGAAGATTTTTTGTAGCTCCTAGGTTTCCAACTCACCAAGTTGTTACATAGTTATCAAGCAAAGTAGCTCTCAAGTTTTATTGCTTGGGATCTTCATGATAAAATCTATTTTTGTCAAAATCTTAGGGAAACATTTTATTTCTACCAGTTAGTGTTTTTGTTAAGGGTAGTGGAGAGTAATTTATTCTTGTATGCATCCCATGTCCTATAAAATAGAACTTTCAAGGCTCTCCTTTGTGTGGAAATATTTCTCACAAATTTTTTTATTGTCCTGTACTAGTTATTTTGTAATCAATTTTTAAGATAAGTATTCAAATTGGTCATTCAACCTTAGAATATTTTATATTATTTTCTCAAATAAAAGTAATAGAAGGAAGGAATGTATTAGATTTTTCCTTGGTGGCCTTTATCTTAAATTTTTCTCTTTGTTCCCATATACTCATGCTTTGTGTCATTTCTCATCTTTCAAATATTTTTAATGATTGGTTCTTGTTAATTATGGATTTTATTTTTTCTAACTTGGATCTACAATGGATTGGACCATTTTCTTATATTCTTTCATTCCCTGCTAAATATTTTGTTAGATCTTGAATTATGCTATGGGGGAAAAATAGTTTTGTAAGGGTTTGAAGCATTATATACAATTTCAAGTATACCATTTTTTGTTGAACCTTAATGTTTTCTTCCTATGAAAGGATCTAAATTATTTCTATATTCTTGTATAAGCCTTAGTTGTTTGATCTCCTTTCAAAAATGAAGGGTATGTGGCATTATGTGTGCATTCTATGATAATTGAGAATCCATTAGGGTTTTGAAATGTTGTAAAACCTTTCAGCACATTTCCATAGTTTATTTTCTACATTTCCTTCTCCCTTTTCCCAAATATAAGGGAAGATTCATCTTCTTTAATAATCTAGGAGGTCATTCAATAGACAACAATTTCCCCCCACCATCTACTGAATTTACCATAAGGTTGTTTAGAGAGGTGTAAGCTTTTATGATCAACATTATTATAGCCTACTCTTTGATCATGATATTTTAGAGGACATCCAAGATTATCCCCTTCCATTTCATGATCTCCTCATTTCCACTCAATATAATGATCCACCATCCTTCCACATCGAGCATCCTATGTTAGGGTATGCATTACCTAATGCTTCATCTACTAAACCTTCTTTCCAACTCATTAAGATGTGTAAGAATCCTTCAACATTAATAGTGTTGATAAGGATAGTTACAAGGAATTTTTTGAAGAAATTTCCAACCTCTTCCATGATTCATATATCCTTTCTATCTCATCTGAATAATCTAACTCATCCACCTCCATATATCTCCTACACTTGGATCAACAAGTGTCATCCCATAATAACAAGGATATTAATAAACAATAAAAATTTTTATAATACTTTCTCAAATGGAGATACAAAATCAAAAGAAATAAGGAAAAGTCAAGAAGATTCCTCTAGTCAAAATAAAAATCAAAACATATTTGTCAAAGAAATTTTTTAATTCAAATATAAAAATAAAAATCACAAGTTGATCTCCTATCATGCCCTTCACCCAAAAAAAATGGGGACATCTATCAAAGTAAAATATCAAGGATTGACCTTTTTAATCCTATGCATTTATCCTCATCCTCACATAATCAATATACTTTAACTAATCCACCCATATCCATACATCCAACTTCCACCCCCTTAGAGATGCCTCTCAACATAATTTTGATAGTGACCCCTTGATGTTCTTTAATCCAATGATTTCCCAAGCTTCTTTATCTGTGACACATGATGGCCCTCATAATGTGCACATTAGTGATCATATCTTAGCTCTCTCCATCCATATAATGAATCATCCTCCATCATCACTAGAACATCACTTGCATCCATCCATTTATCAAAGGTCATCCACCATGATCGCAACATCATCAAGTCTCATTTGTCCAAAAAATCTAGAAAAAAAACTCAATATGAAATATAAATCCTAAAAAATAATATAGGGAAATAATCCATCCAATGGTGAAAACCACTTCAATGGTGCCTTGGATATGTACCATTGTTGAAACTTAGAAGTAGGTATTATATGTAGTAGTCTCTTATCCATAGTCTCTTAGTATGCCATCCCATCCACTATCATTCATATCAATACCATAATAAACCATCACCCATCCATCTATCCATAATAGTAAGTTCCTAGCATGGCTTGTCTTGATCCTTGATTAGTTTCATCCTATCATTCCATCATCCATCATTATCCAACCTTCCCCATTATTTCCCATGTTTAGATGTAAAAGTTACATCTACATTATATCAAATATTTGATCCTGTATATCCTTAGTTTCCAATGCACTAGCCTTCATGCCTCATTAATTTGGATTCCACCCTTAAAAATCATTAGCTCATTCCAACATCCTATCATATCTACCTCCTATGAATAATAATAAAAGATTCATCATCAAATTCTTTCACCTCATATGAATCATAATAAAAAGTCATCATCCTTCCATCCCATCTAAACATAAAAAATAAAAATAAAAAAGTTAAAATCTTGAGCTCCTCAAACTTGAAATTTAATGAATCCAAATATTACATTCAAAACATCAATCCTTAAATAAAAATCATATCATGAGCCTAACTGTCAAACAATAAACAACCATCATTTTCTTTCTCCAATCAATCAATCATCATCATCCTTATCAAAATATTGTTTAAGTGATTATCCAAGCTTAAGTGATTATCCTACATTAAGTAAGTAAATCAAATCCTTTCTTAGGTGATTATCCTAGAATAATGTAAGGAAATCAATCATCATCATTATCATCTCATATTATCTTTAGCAAGAGATATGTTGGTTGCTTGACATATTTGTAGTGATTATTTTGTGTTGATTTATCTTTCAATATTATCTTTTTTAACCCATAACTACACCTAATTACAACCACCTAGATCTATCTATATCTTGGTGTGTCACAACTTGTGTATAATGGGGCACCATTTTTATCTTGTATGTATTTTTTGTCATTGTTTGAGTGTCAAGTCCATGCAAAGGTCACTTTGTCACCCTGGTTCCTCATACATTGGTGCATAATTTCCTTTTCTATATAAAATATTAGGATTTCTCTATAAATATTTGTATAACCTATCAATCATCATCAAATTATTCTTCCTTTTAAACCTCTTCCATCCAAATTATCCTTCTTTTTCATCTCCTCCATCTCGTTTCATCTTCCAATGCATATGTTACTTGATCCTTCTCCCTCATCTCTCCCTTCCATTTTGAGAGCACATGTTCTCCTAACCTACATATCCTCTCGAGGGGGCTTCCCATAAATTAATCATTAATCTTTCCTTCTTCATCCTTTTCCATCCTCCCATTGTCATATTTGATTGTTATCCTCTCCCATCCGCTATATTTTAAACTTCTTTAATAGAAGGTCACTTCGTGATGTCATATCAAAGAGAGGAAAAATGTAGACACTTGAAATATGACCCTACTCAACCACACCTAATTTTAGGCTATCCTAAGCCATTATTTAAATAAATAAATATGTACTATGGGTATGTGCAGGATCATCGTGAAAAAAAGGCCCTTAAGTGGCAATGAAAATTCAGAAAAATTAGAGTTAGGCAACTTGACGTAAAAATTTGAATAAGTTATCTATATTATTTCAAAAATATGTGAGAATAGAATCTGTGGCAAGTTGAATGTAGTTTCTAAACTACTAGGTTTTTTTTTTTTTTAAATCTATTTGGTGAAAATTTGAAATTTCAATTTAGTAGTACTTAAATTTCAGGGAAAAAATAAGTAGGTGTCTGTCTGACCACCCTAACCACAATAAAATGATAATATTCTTTTATAAGATTTTAGATATAAGTAGAGGACTCATGTATGTATGTGATCCATATTTTTTGTAATTTATTTTCAAGTAAATAATTAATTATGAATTTTTTTTACAACTTTTAAAAAATATAAAACTCGTATGCTGACCACCTTAACTTGGTCAAAACTTCATGAAATTCATTTTTTATAATCCTATAGTATGAGAAGCATAGAATGTACACATGTTTTGGATTCAAAAATGTGATACTATTTGAAAACTATAGATGTTTTCAATCAGCCTATCAATTAGGACTTTAGTAAGTAATTCTAATAGAAAATGAATAATAATTATTTATTAAATTCAAAGTAAAGTATAATTTATATTGGTTGAAAGCTAAGAAGCTCCTTTACAAACCCTTTTCGTTTCATCAATTTTGGGTAAAAAAAAGTCGTCAGCCACATGGGCGAAGTCTGGAAAAGAAAGGTAAGTTGTTAAACATGTTTTTTGTGTTGACTTCTTAGGATTGGAATGTCCAAACCAAATCCAAAGCAAGCCTAATTATAATCCCTAGGCGTTAAATTTTGTGTCAGAGATATTGAATATCCGATATGTTTTAGATGAGTTTAAAAAATGTTATACAATTTATAATATATGATTTAAAAATACAATAAAGTTTATAATTTAATATAAAATATACAATATAGTTTAAAATATAATATATAATATATTATATTATTATGTATAATATTTAAATATTATTTCAATATTTTAGTTAATGTATAAATATATATATATACTATATTATAAAAATATTTAAATATTATCTCTTTCCCTCTCTCTCTCTCCCAAGTCTCTCACTCAATCACTCCTATTTCTCTCCCCTCTACCCTTAACCCTTAAACCTGATACCCTCTACTCTCTCTCTCTCTCCTAACCCCCTCTCCCTCTTTGAGGTCTCTATATCTCACTCACTCCCTCTATATCTCTCCCTCTACCCTTAACCCTAAACCCTAAACCCTAAACCATTAACCCTTAAACCCTCTATCCTCTACCATTAACCATATATATCCTCTATCTCTCTCCCACTCCCTCTCTCTCTCAAGTCTCCCTCCTACCCCCTCTCCCTCTCTCAGGTCTCTCTCTCAAAGTCACTCCCTCTCTCTTTCCCCTCTACCCTTAACCATTTACTCTCTCTCTCTACCCTCTCTCCCTCTCTCAGCTATCTCTTTCTAACTCACTCCCTCTATATCTCTCCCTCTACCCTTAACCCTAAACCCTAAACCCTTAACCCTTAAACCTTAAACCCTCTACCCTCTACCATTAACCCTATATACCCTCTCTCTCACTCCCACTCCCTTTCTTTCCCTCTCAAGTCTCTCCCTCCTACCCCCTCTCCCTCTCTTAGGTCTCTCTTAGAGTCATCTATTTCCCCTCTACCCTTAACCCTTAAACCCTAAACCCTTAAACTCTCTACCCTCTACCCTTAATCCTTAACCCTCTCTCTCTCTCACTCCTATCCCCTCTCTCTCTCTCAAGTCTCTCTCTCTCACTCACTCCCTCTATATCTCTCCCTTTACCCTAAACCCTTAACCCTTAAACTATAAACCCTTAAACCCTCTACCCTCTACCATTAACCCTATATGCCCTTTATCTCTCTCTCTCAAGTCTCTACCTCCTACCCCCTCTCCCTCTCTCATGTCTCTCTCTTAAAGTCACCCCCTCTATCTCTTTCCCCTCTACCCTTAACCCTCTACCCTCTCTCTCTTTCTCCCTCATATCCCCTCTCCCTCTCTCAAGTCTCTCTCTCACTCACTCATTCCCTCTATATCTCTCCCTCTACCCTTAACCCTAAACCATAAACCCTTAACCCTTAAACTATAAACCCTTAAACCCTATACCCTCTACCATTAACCCTATATACCCTTTATCTCTCTCCCACTCTCTCTCTCTCTCTTTTAGGTATCTCCCTCCTACCCCCTCTCCATCTCTTAGGTCTCTCTCAGAGTCACTCACTTTATCTCTTTCCCCTCTACTCTTAACCCTTAAACCCTAAGCCCTTAAACCCTCTACCCTCTCTCTCTCTCTCCCTTTCTCTCCCTCCTACAAGCCCTCTCCCTCTCTTAGGTCTCTCTCTCTCTCTGTCTCACTCCCTCTATCTCTTTCCCCTCTACCCTTAACCCTAAGCACTAAGCCCTCAACCTTTAAACCCTAAACCCTTATAACCCTCTACCCTCTACCATCAACCCTATACCATCTATCCCTCTCCCACTCCCTCTCTCTCTCTCAAGTCCCTTGCTCAATCACTCCTATTTCTCTCCCCTCTACCCTTAACCATCTACCCTTTATAGACATGGAAAATATATTGACACACTTGATCTTGATTACAAACATCATTTCATCCCGAATCATCTTCTTTGCTAGTCATCACCTTTCGTCCCTTGATTAAATAAATCAAATTTATCTAATTAAGTTGTAATCTCCTATTAATTAAATAAATCAATCTTATTTAATTAATCCTCTAATCTCCATTTAATTAAATCCCTAAGGTCACTCTATTAAATTAAATCAATCTTTAATTTAATCTAACATCATCTCCTTTTTATTAAATAAATCAAAATCTTTATTTAATTAAATCTAAGTCATCTTCCTCTCATTTTGAATTAAATTAATCCTCAAATCTAAGTCAAAATGGTCAAATAAACTAATCTCATTTTAAATTTATCAAATCTTGATTAATTTAAGTCTTAATCACCTGAATCCTCTAGATTTTTCAACTTGCTCAATAAATCATTTCTTTTGATTTATTAATTCCCCTAATTACTTTCAACATGGCATCAAAAGGGAATATTCCTCCAAGTTTGAAAATCCATCCAAATTAATTTTTCCTTCCAACAAGGCATTCATTTCCTCTTACATGTCCTTGCACATTGAGCCAAGTGGCATTTAAGTAATTTATTTCTCCCTCCAACATGTCATTTCACAAATTTGAAATTCCACCTAATATCATTTATTGTTCATATTCACCAAAATGTGCTCATCCTTCCTCCATTCACATCTTGACAAGTGGAATTTGGGCATTGGATGTTGAATGATCCCACATTCCTCCATTTTTCTCATTCTTCCATCTTGTTCTTCTATAAATAGAAGGCTCTTCTTCTCATTTTGGATCCACAATTGAGAGAAAATTTACTATATTCATACTTAGAGAAAATTCATCCATTTCCATAGCACTTTTACATCATCATAGCTAGGTTATTGAAATTTTCATCAAGGAAGCTCATTATTCATCTTCATCAAGTTTGCAAAGGAGTTGGGAAGGGAAAATTTCCACATCAAACTAGCATCAATTCCCCCATAGGATTTGATAGATTTTCTTGTTTTCTTCTTCATTTCTTTCCTATTTTCAGCATTGTAGATGAATTTAATGGGTAATATTAGTTCTAAATTGCATATGGATCTAATATTGTGTTTGTTTTCTATGTTTGTGTAGGTCTAGGATTGGGGTTCACACCCTCTTCACACCCTCTATCTCTCTCCCACTCCCTCCCCCCTTCTCTTTCACTGACTCCTTCTATCTCTCTCCCCTCTATAACCCGTAACCCTTAAACCTTCTACCCTCTACTCTCTCTCTCACTCAAGTCTCTCCCTCCTACCCCTTATACCTCTCTTAGGTCTCTCTCTCTCTCTCTTCCTCTATATCTCTACCTCTACCCTTAACCCTAAACCTTAAACCCTTAACCATTAAACCCTAAACCCTTAAACCCTCTACCATTAATCCTCTACCCTCTCTCTCGCTCTCTCTCTCTCTCCCACCTCCTCTCCCTCTCTCAGGTCTCTATCTCATAGTCACTCCCTCTATCTCTCTCTCCCATACCCTTAACCCTTAAACCCTCTACCCTATACCCTCCCCCCCTCCTACCCCTCTCTCTCTCTCTCTCCCTCCTACCATCTCTACCCTCTCTCTCTCTCTCATGTCTCTCTTTGTCTCAGTCTCACTCACTCCCTCTATCTCTCTCCCCTATGTAACCATTAAACCTAAACCTTAAACCCTTAAACCATAAACCCTTATAACCCTCTACCATAAACCATCAACCCTATACCCTCTATCTCTCTCCCACTCACTCACTCTCTCCCCTCTACCATTAATCCTCTACCATCTATCTCTCCCTACTCCCTCCCTCCCTCTCTTTCACTGACTCCCTATATCTCTCTCCCCTCTACCCTTAACCCTAAACCCTAAACCTTTAACCTTTAAACCCTCTACCCTCTACTCTATTTCTCTCTCACAAGTCTCTCCCTCCTATCCCCTCTCCCTCTCTTAGGTCTCTCTCTCTCTCTCACTCACTCTATCTATATCTCTCCCTCTACCCTTAACCCTTAACCGTATACCCTCTATCTCTCTCCCTCTCTCCCTCTCTCAGGTCTCTCTCTCTTAGTCACTCCCTCTATCTCTCTCCTCTCTACCCTTAGCCCTTAAACCCTAAACCCTTAAACCCTAAAACCTTAAACACTTTACCCTTAACCCTTAACCCTCTCTCTCTCTATCTCACACGCGCTCTCCCTCTTACCTCCTCTCCCTCTCTTAGGTCTCTCTCTCAGAGTCACTCCCTCTATATTTGTCCCCTCCACCCTTAACACCTAAAACCTTAAACCCTCTACCCTCTATTGGACACTAGGAACACTGAGAGGGGGGGTGTATCAATTTTCCACAATTTGAATCTCAAATTATATCTTAAATTATCAACAATAATATTTAACCTCTAATAGCATCCATAGCGGGCGGGGGCCCTAGCTTGGTTGGCTAAGTCTTTCCTATTGCAGGAGGCTGGTCATGAGTTCTAGTCTCCCCCATCCCATGGTACCAGAGGGCGTGTCGCGCCAGCGCCGCCGGTCACGTTAAAAAGTTTACCAGGCGTGCTAGAGTTTATAGGGGACGTGCTATACAAACCCGATTTCTGTAGCCTAAAAAAATAAATAAAAAAATAGCATCAATTGCAAATAAATAGAAGGAAACATGCATGTACATTAATAAGACAATGTTAACACCATAACACCAAGATTTTTATGTGGAAACTCTGTTAAGGGAAAAACCATGGTGGAGATTAATCCACAAAGTATACTTTGTTAAAAGTATGATAAAAAGGGGAAGGGGAATGCACTTACATTCAGGCACACTACTTAGAGCTCACTGCACAAAATACAAAGGACTCATTGTCCAAAATAAGTTTGGATTAAAGCTATTCAAAATATGAACTGAGAAAATAGCATCTCTAAATTCCTAGATTTAGTTCTAGTGAATCACATGAAGACTTATTCTAGAAAATTTTCCCAATTCGCACTTCTGCTCTATTCTGCTATGCTCTACTCTACAAAAACCCTTCTGTTGCATAGACAAAATTCTCTTGGAAAATATTCTGATAATACCTCATGTAGTTGTTCAACACTTTTTTGCACACACACCTCCTCACCACTTCGTACACCACTCTACATAACACCTAAAATGAATTATCGATCTCATTTATATATCCGCTAACAAGAATTTTTATTACTATATGTTGGCTTGAAATAAAGTATAATAATCTTCCATAAGTCAGCTCTAATCACCAATTAGAACTAATGCGTACCAAAACATGTCAACTAGAATTTAGTAGGGGCCCAAACCAAAATTCCCAACATAACAAATAGTTAAACACATACTCCTCATACATCTGGAACATGCCATACACAACAGGTCAGCCACAGTGAGAAAATAAGCAATAAATTATTCTACCAAATCTCCAAACTTGTACATGGATCAATGTAATATCATAAAACTTATCAAATAGATAACATAAATGATTAACAAGCATCCCTAGGAATGCACACGACAAAATAATGATCCGGTGAAGTATCTAGATCAACTTACCAACCAGATACTTCGTTCTTCATGCATTCTACTAGTAGAGCATTGAATTCTACTTTCTTTGTCAGTAGGAATTTCTTCTAAACTACGGACCACAGTACTGACTCTAGTTGCCATCAATGACAACACTAGCAACCAAGAACAATCTCCTAAAGCCATATGCCAACAATCTCCCACTTTGGCATTGATGGCAACACTTAGTGAAAAATGACTAAGTGTAGAAACCAAAATTCAAAACTTCACAACACAACAAAAAAACTTTAAAACACTACAAAAAAACATCACTCCCCCTTTGGATGTCAAGGAATTTTTCACTACGTTCTCCCCCCCTTTGACATCAATGAAAAAAATTTCACTACTTTCCTTAGCTTATTTTCTGCACTCTTCCTTACTGCATTCTCTCCCCCTTTGTTGATGTAGAAATTGATCAAAATTTGAAGAATTGCAATTTCCATAAAAATCAAAAAAAATATTTTATACTTATCTTTCATTTCAAGGAGAAATTTCTTCCAAGAGTCCACTGCAATCCCAATAGCAATTATCAGACTATTATTTTCTAATGTTTTGTTGATGACCTGAACAAGGGATTCAAGAATGGTAATGGTTTCTTCTAGGTTTTCTCCTTTCTTTAAAACTTCAACCATTTGCTCTAATTTTCATTTAGTTAGGTCCTTCACTTTCTAGAAGGTATCCATAAGAGTGTTTTTGGTAGAGTGAATATTTGCATGCTCATTTTGTAGCTCATGAACCTTCTTCTTCACTTCTTTGTCCTTGTCCTGAACCATACTGTAGTCCTGTCCGATTCTGACAAGTTCATTCTCAATTTGTTCCAACTTGTCCTTGTATTTTCCAACCACGTGAGGCCACCTGAGATAGTAATTGAAGATCTTATTCGTTGAGTCAATGCATTTTCCTAATATAAACATTTTCTTCTTCAGTTTGGTGAGAGATAGCCTAAATTACATCTTCAGATGTGAGATTATTTCCTCTTCTTTTCTATCCTGAAACATAGAGTCCATAGCCTCCTTGATACATTCAATAAATTCTTCCAGAAGCACATTCTATAGACTTTTCAATTCAATGTTGTCACCAATAAAGTATCTTCCTAGAGTGTCCTCAATGAGGTCCTGTTCATAACATGGACCATTTATCCATATGTCAGTTATCTTTTGCATTCTATTTTCTTCCTGAACAATTTGCAATATCTTTGCTTTGAGTAGGGCACTTTCTTCATCACTTTCTTTTGCAATTACCACAACTAGTTCAACTAGTTTTTCTTCATCTCTTGGAGTATATTCCTCAGAGTCTTCATTGACTACATCCACAACTATCTGATTTTTACCTTTTCCTTCAACTTTTGTTAACTTAGGTGCCGAAGGAGTGTCACTAGCCAACTCTCTTTCTCTCTTCTGCTTTTTCCCTGACTTATCAAAGTATGATCCAATTTCAATTACTTTTATTGGGAGAGGAATACCAAACTTTCCTAACAAGTTTCCAAAGAATTTCTCATAAACTTGTTCACCATTTTTAAAAGAATTGAAATGCTCAAATATTTTCTTGCAAACCGACATATTTTTCTTCCATACTACATTGTCATTCTGAGGCAAGAAATTCAAGAAATACATCATAATTCATATAGCCAAGGTACCAAGCCTTAAAGAATAATCTATGTCCTTCATCAATTGCACATTCTCCATTAGTCAATCCTTCAACAATCCACAAAGGTCAAAGTCTTCATTTTCTATTATCATCTTGTGCACAATATAGACTACACCTGCAAAACTTGCACCTTCCCTATTTCTGAAGAAGATCTTGTATGAAATTCCATATGCAATGTACTTTGTTAATGGGTCTTTGATCGATGCAATTATCAACGCCCTCTGATCTCATTTTACACTGGTTAGGGCTTCGACTTCAACATTTTGAATCAATTTCTTTTTTGAGACATCACCATCATTGCACAAACCTGTTAGATTTTTTATTACATCCTTAGAAATTTGATAGGGTTTATCCAAATTAAGGATATCACAATCCAATCTGTTCGAGATAAACCAGACTACCTCCACATTGACAAAATGAGGAAATTCATTCCAGATATCCAAATTCTTGTGTTTCACCCCTCCAAGCTTCTTCAATTCAACATGAGACAATGAATTTATTACATCCCTAACCTTTTGACTACTATACTCATCCAAAATTACTATTCCTTTAATTTGTTTCATTTTTTCGTACCGAACAAGGTTCTACTGATCACAAAATAAGTATGGAATTGATAATCAACAGAAATACCTGGAAAATTCACTGCTAATTTGACCTTCACTCCTTTGAAATTTTGTTGAAAAATGGTTCTCCAACTATTATCCTTTGGTGCACAG
This sequence comes from Sequoia sempervirens, assembly GCA_007258455.2. Taxonomy (NCBI): domain Eukaryota; kingdom Viridiplantae; phylum Streptophyta; class Pinopsida; order Cupressales; family Cupressaceae; genus Sequoia; species Sequoia sempervirens. The sequence goes on from VDFB02353493.1 coordinate 62,866,457, forward strand.
TGACAAATGAGGGTTTGAAATTCCCTTTTAGAACTTTGCACACCTAACTTCGTTATCGCATTAAATTCTTTGCCCTAGAAGTTCTGGTTACACTGTTTTCAAACAAAGAGAGAAATCCATCTACGGACCTTCAAGAAGCGATCACTAGTATATTTGAGGATGAATAACATAATTGTAAACAACTTCTTGCAATCTGAAACTACACATGGGGGAAAAAATATTTTCATGAAAAACTCCCCCTAGGCCAATGGCCTAAAATCAATTGTCAGATGTACTACCAGAGGGAGCTTCTGGTATAGTCTTATTACCTTCATCAGATTCATTCTTCTTTACCCATGTTTTCTTAATTTGATCTCTTATCTCTTCCACAAATTCTTTTCCTTTTCCTTTATCACTTTTCTATGAAGTTTTACCTTGATGTTCTAGACCTCTTTTATTCATGTTTCTATTTTTGTAGACTCTTGCAATGTGACCAAATTTGTTACAATTGTAGCATACCAAATATTTCTTTCTATACCATCCATTCCAATGATTTCCTCCTGATTTTCACTAATTAGCAATATGTCCAAACCTTCCACAGATATAACATTTAACATCCCTTTTACTAATAGACATGTTTCTACATTCTGATGACTTATGAACAAACTTTTTGTAGTTAAAACATTGACCAGAAAATGATGGATTGCTAGAAATTATCTTCCTTCTACACTGAGAAGCCATATGCCCAAATTTATTACAAACAAAGCAATATCCATTAAATTTATGTGCATTAGGTTTCCTTACTAGATATCTTCTTCCTTTGTTCTCCGTTTTAGGGTCCTATTCATATCTGGAGCTTGCATCCTTCACATAGCCAAGACCTCACCTATCATTTGCATCCTTTTGTCATTTAGTTATTTCATCAAGCTTAGAAGAACTAATCCTGAACTTTTCCTTAAACTCATTTGCAGTGGCAAGCTCATCTCTGAGAATAACTAACTATCTCTCAAGATCTTGTTCATTATTTTTGGATTGTTGCAATTCAATCTCCAGCTAAATGAATCCACTATTTACTCTGCTGCATTCCTCAGATTTCTCTTTCAAGGACTGGGCCAGATTCTCCTCATTCTTCTTTATTTCTTCAATCTCTTTAGTTAACTTCATTGCCATAGATTCTATTTCAAGCTTTAGAGCAGTGTTGTCATTAGCAATATTTTCACATTCTTATGTTATTACTTTTAGGGTTTGATTCAGATCAACATCTTCTAGGCCTCTACTTTATTTTTGCTTCAACTAACCACATAGTTCTTTCCTCTTTTCCCTTGAATCATTTATTTTATCCTTCAGTGATTGAATGAATTTTTTGGCAGCCATAAGGTTTGCTTTTAGTTCCATGACCTCTGATTTAGATTAATCAAGATCATCAAGTGCCACCATAAGCTATTGTTGAAGACCACCTGCGTCCATTGTAATCCAAGATCTACCTCAAGCTGTTAAAGTTAGAAGAGGAACCAGATCTGATACCAATCTTTGGACACTAGGAACACTGAGAGGGGGGGTGGATCAGTGTTCCAAAATTTGAATCTCAAATTAGATCTTAAATTATCATCAACAATATTTAACCTCTAATAACATCAACAACAAATAAATAGAAGGAAACATGCATGTACATTAATAAGATAATGTGAACACCATAACACCAATATTTTTACACAGAAATCTTGTTAAGGGAAAAAACATGGTGGAGATTAATACACAAAGTATACTTTGTTAAAAGTATGATAAAAAGGGGAATGCACTTGCATTCAGGCACACTGCCTAGAGCTCACTGCTCAAAATACAAAAGAGGACTTACTATCCAAAAGAAGTTTGGATTAAATCTATTCAAAATATGAAATGAGAAAATAAAATCTCTAAATTCCTAAATTAAGTTTCAATGAAGCACATGAAGATTGATTCTAGACCTTCTATCCAATTCACACTTCTGCTTTGTTCTGCTCTACTCCACTCTACAAAAACCCTTCTGCTACACAAAAAATTATCTCGACAGATCCTCTGATAATACCTCATGTATTTGTTCAACACTTTTTCACACACACACCTTCTCACCACTTCATACACCAATCCACATCACACCTAAAATTAATTACCGATCTCATTTATATATCCATTAACAATAATTTTATTATGGTATATCGACTTGAAATAAAGTATAATACTCTTCCATAAGTCAGCTCCAATCACCAATTAGAACTAATGCATACCCACACAAGTAAGCTAGACTATAATAGGGACCCAAACCAAATTTTCCAACATAAGAAATAGTTAAACACATACTCCTCATACATTTGAAACACTGCATACACAGCAGGTCAGCCACAATGAGAAAATATGTAATAAATTATTCTACCGAATCTCCAAACTCATACATGGATCAATGCAATATCATAAAACTTATAATAAAAAAAGTATACATGATTGGGAAGCATTCCTTGGGATCCACACAACAAAATAATGATCCAGTGAAGTATCCAGATCAACTTACCAACTAGATACTTTGTTCTGCATGCATTCTGCCAGTAGAGTATTTTCTTCTACTTTATTTTCTGGTAGGAACTACTTCTAAACTGTAGACCACACTACTGACTCTAGTTGCCATCAATGACAACACTAGCAACCAAGAACAAGCTCCTAAAGCTATATTCCAAAACCCTCTCTCGCTCTCTCCCTCCTACCCTAAACCCTAAACCCTCTACCCTCTACCCTAAACCCCCTTTCTCTCTCTCTCTCCCTCCAACCCCCTCTCCCTCTCTCAAGTCTCTCTCTCTCACTCCCTCTATCTCTCTCCCCTATATCCTTAACCCTAAACCATTAACCCTTAAACCCTAAACCCTTTAACACTCTACCCTCTACCCTTAACCTCTACCTTTTATATCTCCCACTCTCCTCCTCTCTTTTCACTAAATCCTCTATCTCTCTCCCTCTACCCCTTAACCCTAAACCCTAAACCCTTAACCCTTAAACCCTCTAAACTCCCTCTCTCTCTCTCTCTCTCAAGTCTCTCCCTCTCCTATCCCATATCCCTCTCTCAAGTCTCTCTCTCACTCCTCACTCCCTCTATCTCTCTCTCCCTATACCCTTAACCTTAACTCTTTAACCCTTAAACCCTAAACCCTTATAACCCTCTCTACCTCTTACTTCAGAACCCTCTAATTCTATCTCTCCCATACTTCTCTCCTCAAGTCTCTACCTCTCTTTCCTCAAGTCTCTATCTCTCTTCCCCTTTCTTAACCCTTAAACCCTCTTCCTTTAACCCTCTAACCTCTCCCTCTCTCTCTCTCTCTCCCTCCTAACCTAGCCCTCTAACCTTAACCTCTACCCTCTCCCTCTCTCTCTTTCTCTCCTCTCCTACCATCAACCTTATACCCTTAACCCTAAACCTTTAACCCTTAAACCCTTTACCCTCTACCATTAAGTCTCCCTTCCTTTATCTCTCCCACTCCCTCCCTCTCTATCTCTCAAGTCTCCCTCTATCTCTTTCTCATCTCTCTCTCTCTCAATCACTCTCTATCTCTCTCACTCACTCCCTCTATATCTTTCCCTCTACCTTAAACCTTAAACCCTAAACCATTAATCCCTCAACCCTATATCATCAATCCTCTACCCTCTACCCTCTCTCTCTCTCTCCCCCTCTTCCCCACTTACACTCTCCCTCCTAATTCTCCCTCCCCCCTCTTTATATCTCTCTCTGTCTCTACCTTTCCCTCTCTCTCCCTTCCACCTCCTAATTCTCTCTCCCCCTCTTTGTCTCTCTCTCTCTCCATTTCCCTTTGTCTGTATGTCTGTCTATCTATCTGTCTGTCTCTCCCTCCTCCAAGTCTCTCTCCCTTTCCCTCTCTCCCCCTCTCTATCTCCCCCTTTCCCTCTACCCTCTACTCTCTCTCTCTCTCTTTCCTGCCCTCGACCTCCTAATTACTCTTAGGTCTATGTGTGCAAAAATCATATATGCAATTTGTAGCACTAAAATACCACTATTACAAAAAAAATTAAAATGTTTTTCAAATCAGATATCATATTTTATCTTATATCAGATTTGTGGGACATAAAAAAACATGTGGGTTGTTTTGGGCATCCCAACAGACCCTACATTCTATTTGCAAGCTTTGTAGGAAACAAATGCACAATTTTAGGTAGGAAGAGACAAAGATCAACTTTTTGGAGCATCTTCTACTCAAATTTTTCATAAGCAATCATTTTTTAGCAACTTTTATGAGGTATAATGGGGAGCAACAATTGTCAGAAGCAAAAACATAAGAGAAAGCTTACAAAAGAACAAATTAAAGCATATAGACAAAGAGATAAAGGAGGTCATAGGAAGAGAAGATAAGGTATGTTAAATTTTGGTGAACCTGAGCCCTATGGTCTTTCAAGTGAAGAGGAAATTGAATATTTTCAAGGTGAAAATGTTGAACATGATACTGAAATTGGGAATGAAAATGTTCAAATTGATATTAAAAATGTTCAAGGTGAAAATGTTGGAATTGAAGATGTTGAACATGATATTCAAATTGGGAATGAAATTATTGAAATTGATAATTAAAATGTTCGTGGAAAAAATGTTGGAATTGAAGATGTTGAACATGATATTGCAATTGGGAATGAAATTATTGAAATTGATATTGAAAATTTTCAAGGTGAAAATGTTGGAATTGAAGATATTGAACATAATATTGAACCAAGTGTAAATTATGTTTCACTAGATTACATGAGAAATGAAGAGCCTTGTGTGGAAGAAAGAATATTCCAAATTCAAGACCTTCAAGATCCCCTAAATGGTTACTTGAAATTGATGAGAACATTTTAAACAATTTTGAAGGCAAGAGGTCAACACGAACTGTTCAGTTGTGGGATACAAGAATTTTCAACCAATATTTTAGTGATAAGATATTGGCTAAGAAATGCCAAATTTGTGTACAGTTGCTAAAGATGCAAAATATGAGACCATTGCTAGCTAAATTGAAGATTCATGTGAACAAGAAGATTGAAAAAATTCTATTATTGTCAAAAATATTTTTAATGCTCTCAAGTCTATTGGAAAAAATAAGAAGGAAAAAGATAAGAGAGCTACTCAGAGAGTCATTACAACCACCCTAGTAAGCCATCAATTGAAAAAGGCTTGCTTTATGAGAAAAACTTATATTGATTTTGGCATAAATCGTAAAAATTTGGATAGAGAACTTGCAAGAAGAGAAAGAATAGATGATCCTCTTCAAAATGATACATGAGATTTTGTCGGGAGGCTTCTATGTGTTGATAAGAAGCTAACCAATAATGTAAAGTAGGTAATTCAACAATTTTGGAATGATAACTCTATAGTATCACCCAATGTAAAGGATGTTTTAAAGTTAAGAATTGGAAATCGAGACCCTACACCGCATCCTAAACATTTCTTGGAATCAAGCCAAACAATGTTGTTCAAAAAATTTATTGAAACACATACAAATATGGAAAACTCACAAAGGAATTTTGAAGGTTTGAAGCTATTTGTGTGCCTCTTAAAATTCATAATACTTCTTATTGCAAATACCATGTGGATTTTTCAATGTACCATGAACTATCATGTTATATCCATTCTACTTTGCATACTAATGAAATGTTGTAGGAGTGTGGTGCAATGCATCTTCTGAAATCATCAAGGGACTTGCTATATCTATTTATGTTCTAGAGATGATGGTTTTTTTTATATAGAAATGATTGTTTAAATGCGAAGTGCTCGCAATGTGGTGGCTTTTCAAAGTGTGTTCAATATTTTCATGAGGGTTCTAAACATGAATTTGGAAAGAATCTTGTTGAGAAAAAGAGATATGAGATAGTCAAATATACTTTGTAGAGTGGAGGTGAAGGTTCTAGATGTGAGTTGGTTAGAAAAGATGTAGTGTTTCTGATTTTATTTCAGATTTTAAGGACAATATTTTCTACAAGTATGCAAGGCATAGCCAGAGGTCTTAGTGGTTGGATCAACAATTCAGGATGTGTAAGGACTCTTTTCTAATTGGCACTATTATATCAATGGTTGATTTTGTAGAAAACTACACATTGCAACCACAAAAAAGGTACAATCTCAGTATTACAATTCCATTAAAATTGCTATTTTTGTCCACATAACATTTAGACATGCACCTGATAGTATAGAGGAGGATTGAAAGATAATTGAAGAGTATCATTTTTATATGAGTGATGATAGATCTCACTCATCCGAGTATGTCCAACATTGTTTTGAGATTTTTTTTGAGTTCTTGTAGGAGCATGATATAGCACTGGTTCAATATCTCATTTGGTTAGATAACTACATAGGTCAATTCAAGAATTCTCATATGTTTTATTGGTTGTGTAGAATGCATGAAGAGAGGGGTATACCTCATATTTGGAGTTTTTTTGAAGCTGGGCATGGGAAACGATAGCATGACAGAGTAGGTGCATGTGTAAAGAGAGCTCTAGTTAAGGAGAAAGTGAAGATTTCAGGAGCAAAATTTAGTGATGCACATTCTATTGTTGATTGGTGTAGTTCAACATTGTCACAGGGAGGGTCACTTGATTTAATAGTGCACAAATTATTTTGGTTGGTTGAGGAGGGTACAATGGGAGGTAGATTGGATTGTAATACAATCAAATATTCTTCAAAGATGCATTCATTTCGAAGCTCAGATGCAAGCACATGGACCATTTGGACATGAGAGTTTGCTTGTTTTTTTCAAAGTTGTATTTAGTGTGAGTGGGATCAATGCGAGTCAAGTGAGTGGGTGGATACATGGGTTCCATAGTATCTAACTCCTTTATCTCAAACAATATCCATGAAAAATGATAGAATGGAAAGTTTAGTTGATTACAACCATCTTTCAAATCTAGTACAGTCAGGACATGTTTTTGCAGTTGTTACACTGCAGGGGAATGAAGAGAGATTAGACTATTGGTTGGCTCGATGTGTGCGAGTAAAGCATAAGCTAACACAACTGATGGAAGATGATGAAGGGTTTGTGTATCCTATAGGTTTAGTTGTGGTTGTAGGAACTTGGTTGCAAGCATACATGATTAGAAAGAATGGAATACCTACATTTGAAGACTATGAGAAACACAAAACCATTCTCATGTATTTGCACCTTTTTATAGCAACAAATGTTAAGTTGTTGAAGCATCATGCCAAACCAAAGACAAAACAACTATGGACACTTAGTAATGCTGATAATGAAGCAATACTAGATACTCTTAAGCAAAGAGATGACCCTTCAAGCACAATTGAATAGCATATTCAAGAATGGAAGGTACAATGTTAGGTTCATTATGCTTAAGTTCATTAGTGTTCTTTATTTAATACTAATATTTTGTATACTATTGCAATGCAAGTGTCTTTAATAGTGATATTTTGTATGTAATTTTGTGATATTCTTCGCACAATTGATCATGGACCTACTACAACAATAGCCAACTTTGATCCTTTCGAAGAGGTATGTGACAAATTACAATAATATAGATTGGTTATTCTAAGCATCTTTTATAGTTTGCATTACCATCTCATCATCAATTAGGTCATTTAGAATAATATAGATTGGTTATCCTAAGAATCTTTTATAGTTTTTTCTACCAATTCATCATCATTCAGGTAGTTTAGATTAATATAGGTTTGTTAGTCTAAGAATCTTTTCTATTGTGACAATATAGATTTATCATTTGACAGATTTTGTGATTATTTTGGCACGATTGATCATGGACCTATTGCAACAATAGATAGCTTTGATCCTCTCAGAGAGGTATGCAACATATTACAATAATATAGATTAGTTATTTTAAGTGTCTTTTATAGTTTGCATTACCATCTCATCATCAATTAGGTCATTTAGAATAATATAGATTGGTTATTCTAAGTATCTTTTATATTTTGCATTACTAATTCATCATCATTCAGGTTGTTTAGATTAATATAGATTTGTTAGTATAAGCATCTCTTCTATTGTGACAATATAGATCTATCATTTGACAACTTTTGCGATATTTTTGGCACAATTGATCATGGACTTGTTGCAATAATAGCCAACTCTAATAATTTTGGAGAGGTATGTGATAGATTACAATAATATAGATTGGTTATTCTAAGCATATTTTATAGTTTGCATTACCATCTCATCATCAAGTAGGTGATTTAGAATAATATATATTGGTTATTCTAAGCATCTTTTATAGTTTGCATTACCAATTCATCATCATTCAGGTTGTTTAGATTAATATAGATTTGTTAGTCTAAGCATCTTTTCTATTGTGACAATATAGATTTCTTATTTGACAACTTTTGTGATATTCCTAGCACGATTGATCATGGACCTACTGCAACAATAGCCAACTTTGATCCTTTGAGAAAGGTATGCGACAAATTACAATAATATAGATTTGTTATTCTAAGCGCCTTTTATTCTAAGCATATTTTCTATTGTATGTAGTTTAACTGCTACCTTGATGGTTTGTACAGGTGTTTGTCACTCCAAAACATCAACATGATACTCTTGTGGAAGACTGTGCCTTGAATGCCTCCAATAGGAAAATTTGTAAAATTTGAATTTTCAAATGTGAAACAATGTAAAAAGGTCATAACCATGTATGGGAATAATATATAACCAATGATATTTTTTGAAATATGGGTCAAATGTCTGGTATTGTATAAAGGGTATGTTTAAAATGTAAAGGGATCTATATTTTGGAAACTCATAGGTTGAAATAGTCATATAGGTGTATGCTTTGTTATTGTTATTGAGACAATTTTGTAAGAACATTTTGTACTTAATCGAGCTATAACCAAAGATTTTCTTCCTGGTTCTTTACTGTTGGTATGCTCATTTGAACCAAGTTTTGTAATATCTCCTATTTATATATAATAAATTACAGCGGCTTGCCACTTTTTCCAAAAAAAACTATAGAAAAGTCATGTGAAGGTCATTTCCAATGTAATTGAGTCTTTGATCTATCAAAGTGGAAACAAGGTATTTGGGTGTGCATGGTGTTCAATTTGATTGGGTAAGAGTTTTTTGATGTAAGAGCTAGGTGGATTTAAACAACACAATTACAATTAAAGATGATTCAAACTCCAATTTGATTCTCAAACCCAAATTTGGGTGCAACTTCACTAAAACATGGGTGGAGCACTTTTTTACTATCCAAGACCCCAAAATAGGCCCATTTTACAAAGAGACTCATATTTAAACACTTCCCAAACCTAGAATTTTGATGGGGTAGCATTAAACAGCCTACCAAAATACCAAAACCACAATTTTTTTGGTGGGATACACTTTCTAAAACACTATTTCAACAAACCCTCATTTTTCGCAACTTTCATGAGTTTTTAAGGAAATAAATGTTTCCAACCTTGTCACACCCTATAAACTCAACAAACATGTCTATTAGGACCTGCAAAAGCTTGATCCAACCTTAAATTTTGTTGCCCCCACATTTCATTGACATTAGCATGTTGTAACACCATTTTCCACCTAATTTCACTTAATTTTGCCATGCATGGAACCTCACCAACTCAACTACAGACCTTTCCAACTCTTTAAACCCAAATAGTCACCTCATACAGTCCTAATAACATCTACCATGGAAATACCATCAAGCTATAAACCGTATAATAGATGGTATGGCCTTTTAGCACTTTGGACTCTTAAGGGAAATCGTTGGTCAAATGTAGCTTGGAGTGATTTGGTGTATTTGGGCACAAAAAAGGATCATTCTTAGCGTAAATATACCCATCCAAACATGTTCGAACATGTTGTTTTGTTGTACAAGTTGCAGAATGAAAGTTGCACCACTTTGCAACTTTACATTGCTTGCATATAACAACTTTTCTCTCAACTAAAAACTCGTCACCATGTGAAAACGCCTCTGAGATAGCACAAAATGAGAGAGGTTATTGTAGATGGTCCCAACATGATACTATAGCCTTAAATGAAGAGTCTATGAGCATCTTGGTTTCCGAGAAATATCCCTTCAAAGATTGTTGCCTTTAGCACTTTGGACTCTTAAGGGAAATCGCCGGTCCAATGTAGCTCAGAGTGATTTGGCATATTTGGGTGCAAAAGAGGACCATCCCTAGTGTAAAAGTATCCATTTGGACATGTTGGCATAGTCTGTTTGGTCATATGAATTGTAGAATGAAAGTTACACCACTTTGCAACTTTACATTGCTTGCATTTTGATAACTTTTCTCTCAACTGAAAAATCATCACCACAGAAAATGGCCTCCAAGATAGAAAAAAATGAGAAAGGTTATTGTAGATGGTCCCAACATGATCCCATAGCCTCAAACAAAGAGTCTATAAGCATCATGACTTCTAATAAATAGTCCTTCAAAGATTGCTACATTTTAGCACTTTGGACTCTTAAGGGAAATTGTCGATCTAATGTAACTCAGAGTGATTTGGCATATTTGCATGAAAACGAGGACCATCCCTAGCATAAACGTACCCATCCAGATGAGTTGGAACAGTCTGTTTGGTCGTATGAGTTGCAGAATGAAAGTTGCACCACTTTGCAACTTTACACTGCTTGCATTTAACAACTTTTCCCTTAACTGAAAACTCATCACCATAAGAAAATGCCTATGGGATAGAAAAAGTTGAGAGATGTTATTGTATATAGTCCCAACATGATCCCATAGCCTCAAACAGAGAGTCTATAAGTATCATGATTTTTAAGAAATATCTCTTCAAAGGTTGTTGCCTTTAGCACTTTGGACTCTTAAGGGAAATCATCGATCCTATGTAGCTCAGAGTGATTCATCATATTTGGTGTAAAAGAGGACCATCCCTAGTGTAAATGCACCCATTCAGACTTGTTGAAATAGTTTTATTGGTCATATGAATTGCATAATGAAAGTTGCACCACTTTGTAACTTTACACTGTTTGTATTTGACAACTTTTCCCTCAACTGAAATCTCATCACCATGGGAAAATGTCTCTGAGATAGCAAAAAATGAGAGAGGTTATTGTAGATGGTCCCAACACGATCCCATATCCTCAGACGAAGAGTCTGTAAGCATCACGGTTTCAGAGAAATGTCCCTTCAATGATTGTTTCCTTTTAGCACATTGGACTCTTAAGGGAAATCGTTGATCCAATCTAGCTCAAAGTGATTTGGCATATTTGGGTGCAAAATATGACCATCCATAGCATAAACATACCCATTCGAACATGTTAGAATAGTTTGTTTGGTTGTATGAGTTGTAGAATGAAAGTTGCACCACTTTGCAACTTTACACTGTTTGCATCTGACAACTTTTCCCTCACCATAGGAAAAAACCTCCGAGATAGAAAAAACTGAGAGAGTTATTGTAGATGGGCCCAACATGATCTTGTAGCCTCAAATGGAGAGTCTGTAAGTGTCACGGTTTATGAGAAATAGCCTTTCAGAGATTGCTTCATTTTAGCACTTTGGACTCTTAAGGGAAATCGTTGATCCAATGTAGCTTAGAGTGATTCAGTGTATTTGGGTGCAAAAGAGGACTATCCCTAGCATAAACATACCCATCTAGACATGTTGGACCAGTCTGTTTGGTCGTACAAGTTGCAGAATGAAAGTTGCACCACTTTACAACTTTACACTACTTGCATTTGACAACTTTTCTCTCAACGGAAAACTCATCACCACAGGAAAACTCCTACAAGATAGTAAAAATTGAGAGAGGTTATTGTAGAGGTGTCCAACATTATCTCATAGCCTTAGACAAAAAAATTGTAGGAATCAACGTTTCCAAGTAACAGTCCGTCAAAGATTGCTGCCCTTTTGCACTTTGGACTCTGAAGGGATTTCATCGGTTGAATGTAGCTTAGACTACTTTGGCCTATTTTGATGTGAAAGGGGACCATACCTAACATAAATGTACCCATCCGGACATGTTGGAATAGTCAGTTTGGACATATGAGTTGTAGAAAAATATTTATTTATGCCCTTACAAGTAGTTTTCAGCCTCCAACCGAACTCCAACGCTGATTTTAGTGCAAAAAAAATCCATGATACCATAGCTTGTTGCTTATTATTATGCTTTGATTAATTTTTTCCAAGCATCCATAGGTTGTTTGGAATCACTTGTTTTAGGCTTTAGCCATAGCAGCAAGGCGGTGAACTATTTGATAAAACGCTTTGGGAGACATGTATGAAAAATATGGTAGCATAGACAAACTTTTGAAAAAAATGCCTCAAAGAAATGGCATCTCATGGTGATGGAATGCCATGAGAATCAAAATAAATTTTGATTGTCATTGCATTCTATCACCATGAGACCTCATTTCTTTCAGGCATTTTTCCAAATAGTGCATTGCCTTATCTATGCTTTGATAGCATTATTCCAAGAATCCATAGCTTGTTTGTAAGCACCTATTTTATACTTTTAGCCATAGTAGCAAGGCAGTGAATTGTTTGATAAAATGCTTTGGTAGACATGTATGAAAAATGAGGTAGTATAGACAAGGTAGTGAAATTTTTGAAAAAATGCCTCAAAGAAATGTGGTCTCATGGTGATGGAATACCATGACATGAACATTTAGACCACATTTCTTTGAGGAATTTTTTTGAATAGTTCATTGCTTTTTCTATGCTATTACTTATTATTATGATTTGACATATATTTTTTGATGCAATGATAGGGGTGGAAAAGGTCACAACAACTCAAACTAACACAATTTCAAACTTTCATGTTTAAAAAGGCCTCCTATGTTTGAGTTTTAGGTTGGAGAAATCAAGTTTGAAAGAGACTCAATAAAATCTTGTTATCTCCATACAAATTTCTATGATTTTCCAGAATTCTTGAAGTTTCTTGGTACTGTATGGTTCCGTATAGTGTGTTTGTTCTTTCTTTTTAATGGAAACTAGTGGGTAGTAGAGTTCATTTCTTCACAAACTTGGTTTGAAGTAATTTCATTCATTTTTGTGCATTTAAGAGGCATTTTACTGGAGGTTGGACTGTTAGCCTTGTTCCAAGGGTTTGAGTGCATTTAAAATGGAGTTTTAAGCCTTCCACCCACTATATGATGTTGTAACTTGGTGGACAGGCTTAGTTAGGATAGATAAACTTTTCTTGTTATTTTAAGCTTGTGTAAGGTTATTCAAGGGTGTTGGAGTTGGTGGTAAAGTCTGGTGAAGTCTGCAAGTAGGTTTTTCAATAAAACCTTGCCAAATTTGAGCAATTTGAGGGTTTTGTGGAATAGGGTCTTAGAGGGCAAGTTCTAGAGGATAAATGGGAAAATTTTTGGTTTTTTCATCTGTTGAGTACTGTCCCAACAATTTTTACGGTCTTTGAAGTGTTCTAAGGGTGGCTACTTTGGAAATTTGACCTATTTGGCTAGGTTGAGCAGCGTAGTTTGCATGATTTGTGAAAGTTGCTCCAAAGGAGTCCTATGTGAGTTGGAAGTATGTTGAAGGGGACTAAAATGGGTGTCTATAATGATGATTAGTTGTAGGAGTTGTTAAAGAGATCTGAGAGTTAAGTTGAGAAAATTGGAGCTACTGACCTACAAGCTTGTCTAGGTGAAAGAGTGGAAAATAAGTCCAGATTAAGTTTGTAAAAAGAAAGGTGTTTAGGAATCCCTTTTATTGTGAAAGTGAGTGGTTTTCTATCCTTGGTTGCATCAACTAACCATCAAATAGTCCTATGTTTCCAAGGTGCTCCTGCACCATTTTCCAAGCATCCATATAGCTTGTTTGAAAGCACCTGTTTTAGGCTTTTAGCCATAGTAGCAAGGTAATGGAATGTTTGATAAAATGCTTTGGTAGATGTATGAAAAATGTGGTAGCATATACAAGGTGGTGAACATTTTGAAAAAATGCATCAAAAAAATGTGGTTTTATGGTGATAGAATGCCATGACAATCTTTAACAATTTTCTTATCATGGCATTCCATCACCATGAGATCACATTTCTTTGAGGGAATTTTTTTAAACAGTTCATTGACTTTTCTATGTTATTACCTACTATTATCCTTTGTTAGATTCTTTCCAAGCATCAATGGCTTGTTTGAAAGCACTTGTTTTAGACTTTTAGCCATAGCAACAAGGCAATTAAATGTTTGATAGAATGCTTTGATAGACATGTATGAAAAATGTGGTAGCATAGACAAGGAAATGAACTATTTGAAAAAATTCTTCAATGAAATGAGGTCTCATGGTGATGGAATTCCATGACAATGAATAAGGAAATCAACTGTTTGAAAAAAATGCCTCAAAGAAATGAGGTCTCATAGTGATGGAATGCTATGAGAATAAAAATCATGGCATTCCATCACCATGAGACCTCATTTCTTTGAGGCATTTTTTCAAACAGTTCATTTCCTTGTCTATACTATTGCTTACTAATATGCTTTGATAGAATTTTTCCAAGCATCCATAGCTTGTTTTAAAGCACTTGTTTTAGGATATTAGCCATAGCAACAAGTTAGTGAACTGTTTGATAAAAATATTTGGTAGACATGTATGAAAAATGTGGTATCATAGACAAGGCAGTGAACTATTTTAAAAAATGCCTCAAAGAAATGTGGTCTTATAGAATTCCATGACAAGAAAATGCAATTGATAGCTACTCCTAGTTATTAGTTATGTAATGTGAATTAATTACATAACTGCTTAGGTTGACTTTGTAACATCTATCAACATCTAGTTGTTACTTATGCAATGTGAAGTTATGCTTTGAGTTTGAAAGATGTGTAATGCATTGTAATTTGTAGACACCTAAAAATGGCCTAGGCCTGCAAGTTTCATTTTTACCACTTTCGTCCTAGCATAATTATGACATTTAATTATGTCCTTGGTCCACATTCGACTATTGATTAAATAATTCATAATCATTTAATTAATTCATGACCTTTTATTCTTCATGATTATTAAATAAATAAATTTCATTTATTTATTAAATACATCATTAATTGTCTAAATCTTCTCTTAATTAAATAAATTTCTTAATTTATTTAATCACCCTTCTTCAGTCATTTCTTCCTAATTATTAAATAAATAAGTTTTATTTATTTATTTAATATGTCACTAACTGTCATAATTAAATAAATAAATAAATTTATTTAATTATTAGTCTTATCTCCTAAATTAAATAATTAAATTCAATTATTTAATTGCCAAATTTGAAATTCTTCTCATTTTAAATAAATTAAATTATTTAAAATGTCATCTCATTCTTAACTGCCAGCTCATTATGGTAAATAATCTGAAAAATGGATTATTCATTATTTCACAAAGTTCACATGTGCAATTAATTTAATTCCAAATCGGTAACTTTCCTCTAAGAGTCAAGTGATCAGGCAGGTTCTTGACCCTTCCAAAACTGATCTTCAGTCCAGTCTTTATCTTATTCATTTTTGAAAATCTTTATTTTCGAATTAATTTCCTCATTTATTCTCCACTGCCGATTCGATTCTTTGGGACGACATCTTGACCGCTTGATTAATGATTTTTCCCTAACCCTAATTAGGGATTTTCAGATTTAATCTGGACCTCTGGTTTTAGGTTTTGGTTAGAATTCAATCTCACTTGTCCATTCAAAATGGCATTTTCTATAAAATGCCATTTTCCCCTCATTTCTCAATTACACGCAAACACACTGATATTACACATTCACTTTATGCATTTTTGCACTTGCACACTTAGATTTTCATAGCAATTGTTGGCATATTTCATTGAGTCTTGACATCTTTAGGTATAGACATTCTTAGTCATTTAGGCATAGGCTTTAGACATGTGATCAAATCCTTCAAAGCTTGGTGTAGGACTTCATCAAGGTTTGCTCGCACAAGGAATCTGAGGGCAACATGTCAACCAGCAAGTAAGAAGGTACTATGGAGGTAATCATGAAAAATTTGATTTACAGGTATAACTGTTTTATTGTTTAATTTCCTTTGTACTCGATAGGTCTTTGGGTTTCTCTTTCATTCATTGATTTACTACTAACACCTCTAATCTAAACCTAAAAAGAATTCGTTAGTTACATTGGTGAACTCGACTCTGTTTTTCTTGTTATTCCGTACGATTTTTGTGTGTTTTCTATTGTTTTGCAGGTGCAGGTACAAAGTGACGCAACTATTTTTTTTAAATCGTGACACATCTGATGTGTCGCGACGCATTCAAAGACCCCAACACTACAATCGCTCTGTCATGATGCAATCATGATCAGGAAAGTCGCTGTTGAATTATCGAGCTGCATCTAATACACAGAGTGATGCAATTGCTCTATCATGATGCATTTGTATGGTAAAGTTTTCTGGTGATTTACATTCGGTTTTTTTTTGGGTTTTCTGTGTCCTTTCTATTCTAGTTATTTTATGCATTCTGTCTAGCATAGGTTTTATGTTACTAATCAGGATTTGCAACTTTTTGGCAGTTACTTTTCGAGGATCGAAGGAAAATAGTAAAACTACTAATGTGTGGTCTTGCAGGTTCGACCATCAAAGACCAAACATCAAAATAATGTGCCTGCGTTTTTATTAGTATAACACACATTTTATTTTGGTGCAATTAAAATGAACCTTTGTTTTACTATGTCTGAATGTGTTTGCAAAATGGTAGGTGAGTATGCTCTCACCTTGTGAAAACTTGGTGATCAGAAAACCAGACCAGTTTTTATCTATTTTTACCTGACGATTTTGTATATCGGAGTATCCTCTCCCCTTGCGCATTTGTGCGATCTTTGGTGTAAGATAAATGGTTACCAACTCTAGAAATTGGGCCTACCTGGGGATTTCATCACCTGAACGTGACTCAAACCGGCAATGGAGCTAAAGCCAAGCTACCCCCGACCGATATATAAATGTGAATCTTAAGGGAAAACCTAAGATTACGAGTGTAGATGTGTCATATGGACAGAGTAGTACTCCCTTTAACCCTGTTGAGCTTAACCTCTTCAGGCTGGAGTGCCACCTAATTGGTGATTAATCTCTTGCCCCATGTATGGCCACTTGAACGGGGGTCCCGAACTAAACACCTTTGTGTAGTAAGCCAAAAACCTTCTATTTGCTAGTGTAGCACCAATCGGTGTGAAGGCATCCACACTTTCGCAATTTTTTGTAGAGGTGATCAACCTGCCATGGGAGTTTCATGGGGGTTGGAAGCTTGGTTGGCCTGAGAAGAGAGTGCATTGTAAGGGGGAGCCTGTGCAGCCAAGCTTTTGAATTCACACGCTACAAATGTGCGGTTGGGGAAACCCGCATGGAATCTAGTGAACATTGTCCTGGCCTAAACTAGGATTGTACTTATCTGATGTGTGATTGGTTACATTCAAAACACTGTGCTTGTCAAGTGCTTTCTAGAATCATCAAATTTATAGTTCTAAACAAAACAGTCAATATCAGACAGAACAAATTTTCCATCAAAATGACAATAAACTCATTTTTCACAAACTATGTCACATTTGATAAACCACATTCAAGTTTTTGAGTCACAATCACTTTGTTAAACCACATTCAAGATGTCAAACACTGCATATGCATGCATTGTGACTAAACTGACTGTCACAAAGTCGCATCTGCTAAACTGAGTCGCATTCGCTCAACCTGAGCCGCATTTGCAAAACTGTGACACAATTGAAACCTCAAACGACGCATTCGCCTGTCACAATTAAAAACTTCATACAAAGTCAAATCTGAAGTATTCACCTTGTCAATCATTTTTCAAACGCTATTTCCAAGGAGACTTTGTCAGAAACTAATTTTGAAATTGCTCAAAGTTTCGACCATTAGTTTGTATTCTCGACCATAGGTTTCATCCCTCATTCTTGTTAGTTTCATACATTAGGCATTGGGTTGTCCTTAGCTTTACATCTTGCATACTTTGGATTAGGAAAATCTCAGCACAATTTGCAATGTCATTGCTTCCACAATTAGGCTCTCTTGGACTAAGTTATCAAATCCCTTTTTCAGTCATTGTCCCCTTTTGTGAGATTTTCCAACTCAAAAGTCTAGTTAGGAAAACTCACAAGTCATTTAGACCTTGTCATCTTGTCATTTTCAACAAAGATTGAGCTTAGAAGTGCTTAGGTACCCTTGTCTTAAATCGCATTATAAGTCTAGACATTGCATATTCTATTCCCAAAAATCTAGAAACATTAGTCATCCCAGTTGTCATTTTGAACTTAGACCTTGCATAATGTCATCATTGCATTTAGTTGGCATTTTCATTTGAGCAGTCTCATTTATGGTAGAAACTAGACTCCAAAAACAACAACGACAAATGGAAAACTTTCAACAAGGCCCCACTTCCACTATTAACAATTCCACATACGACCCAAATTGGACTTTCGATGATCCATTGGCAACACAAACAATCAACCTCTCACGATGACACCACCCTCATCAAATAGCCCATTTGACCCATTCTTGCGACAAGATGAATAGGGTCAAATACTAGAGGAAAACCTAGAGATAGCAGCACAAGATCCAGAGGCTTCTCAATTTGTCGAACGAATGGTCCTATACGACAGAGACAAATACTTAGCCATACTCTTGAGTTAAGGAGCTAAGTTACCACAAGGATTCGACATTGACACGTTAAAACCAACACCTCCCGACCCTAATATCCACAACGCACATAACATGTCAAATAGTGGTCAACCTCCAAACACTACGAGCAATACTTTCTTTGACACCACAACGACAGTGCATGCTACATCCAACATCCCAAACACCTCCAATACAATAAATACTACATCCATTGGAGGATCACAATTGGCCACAATTCCCACCACATCCATGACACATTCACAATCGGCTGGAACCAC
Source organism: Sequoia sempervirens (assembly GCA_007258455.2). NCBI lineage: Eukaryota > Viridiplantae > Streptophyta > Pinopsida > Cupressales > Cupressaceae > Sequoia > Sequoia sempervirens. The sequence continues at coordinate 62,885,245 of VDFB02353493.1, forward strand.
CTTTGGCTCCTCAACAATGAGGGAAAATCATTCAAACCCTCTAAATACCACAACAGTAAATGCGATGGGGGCATCATCAAGTCACAACAGTCCCCCCTTGACAACTACATCTACTACCACGAGCACACCTTCAACATATCCGCTCAATGGTATCTCACAAAATCCTTTAGGAGGAGGCAAAGGATGTATCTTTATCCAAGGACAACAACAAAACATTAACATGACAACATAGTCACATGTCATTGCCTTCCAAGGTACAAATACAAACGTTCCCCTTGTGCAAACCCAAAAATTCGCACAAGGTGGCCAAATAACACAACCCATGGCATCACTAACATATCATAATGTCCATGGTCATCATATTCCCCAGGTAATGACACACATGGCTGGGGGACACATCCTAACCTACTCATCTCACGTTCATGCTCACCAACATACACCGAACCCTAACTTCCAGTACCAACAACACAACAATCCATACCGCCACAATACACCAATATTCACACACAAAAAATGGGAATCTATGGTGTACCAAGCAATACAATGTACGAAAACACAAATGACCCTGTTATGGATGCCTTCCAAAAAATATTGTTGGGTTTAGAAAAAACTATCCAAAACATATACATTTCAGGCAAGAAATCAGAAATATCATATGATCTAAATGTATACCCATTCGACATGAGCTTATACATGCCTCCATTTCCTCCGGGATATGTGTCACCCAATTTCACAAAATACAGAGGCAAGACAAACCCCATTGAACATGTTTGCAAATTTGCAACCAATTGTATGGACATCGCCTATGAACAACATACTTGTTGAGACTTTTTTCTAAAAGTTTGGCGAGTCCTACCCTTGAATGGTTTTCCACGCAAAAGGATATCTAGACATGGAATAAGCTTAAAAAAAAATTCATAAAAAATTATGCGTACAACATCGACATGGATACCTCCATCACTAGCTTGTGCACTCTCACGCAAGAGGATGCTGGTGAGACGTTTATCCCATTTTTTCAAAAATGGAGAAGTCTTGCTAGTCGGTGTCACATTGACATCCCCAAAAGGGAGAAAGTTGACATGTTTTTCCAAACACTTCTGGGACCCCTAAAATATGCATTGCAAATACATTGCTACATGAACTTCACGGACTTAGTTGAAAAAGGGGTCCAATTTGAGAAATCCCTTATCGCAAAGGGAGAACTAAGATATGGTCCCAAAAACACAAATTTCAATCTAACCACCGACAAGAATAAATACTGGGTAAAAAATAAACACGTTACAAATGACGGTATTGTTGACGCCAAGACTGCAAACATTGTGGGTCCTGTACTGACCCTAAAAGGGGTTCAACAATAGAATAAACCAACAATGACATCGACACCCCCTACTAACATCCCTTCAAACAATCAGAATGGTCAAAATAATTAGGGACAATACCGTCAGACAAGACAATTTCCTAAGGGTTGAACATACACTTCTTTGGGTGAACCCATTGAAGAAGTCCTTAAGAAATGTCTCCAGAATGGGGTCATCATACTTCAAGAACCAAAACCGTACGACCCAGGACAATTCAAGCCAACATGGTGGAATGACAATGCATTTTGTGAATACCATCGAGCAAAAGGACATGCAACCTCTAACTGTCGACAATTGAAAAACCTAATACAAGATCTTATCGAAAGTCACATCACTGAAGTAGTGGATCACAATTTACCTCCAATTCAGATCATACTATCCATAAGAATCCACTGTAGGACCATGGTTCTCATAAGGCTTCCACTTCAGGTCCATAGATGAAGAATAATCAAGCTAACTTCACCCAAGCCAAGTATAATTATTCTGGTGGACCAATTATAAATAATGTCTGAACTGATGACAAATACGTCAATACCATTACAGTCAAGAGAGCACCCCAATGTAACGCTACTACTCGAAGTGGCAAGGTCACTATAGCTGGTCCACCTCCCTCTAGACAAGCCAAAATCACCATACCTGGCCCATCTGCTAAATAGTCAAAACCTGTCCCGACCATAAAGCAGTGGCAACCCAAAAGTCAGTTCAACCTTATTGACCAGCTAGGAAAGACTCCCACACAAATCTCTATACTTGAGTTGCTTCCTATATCTCCCATGCACAAAGATATCCTAGATAAAACCCTGCAAGAGTCGTCGGTCCCCAAGGACATTGATGTCAATCAATTTGAAACCATGGTGGGATACCTCACTATGCCTCACCACGTCACCTTCTCAGATCAAGACTACTCATCACCTAAAACCAACCACAATGATGCATTGCACATAGAAACTTTTGTCCACAAGCACAAAGTTAGACAGGTTTTAGTAGATGGCCGAGCAGGATTGAACATATGCTCCCTCAAACTAGTTAAGGCTCTAGGGTTCTCTGATGCATATGTAGACCCAACAAAGAGTATAGTGATCAAAGCATATGATGATGAAGAACGCTCTTCATGTGGCATTATCTCTCTCCTTATCAGAGTGGGACCGGTCATTGTGGACACAACCTGCCAGGTCTTGGATTTGGAACTACCATATAACATCTTGCTTGACTGTCCATGGATTCATGCCTTAAAAACATTTCCGTCCACATATCACCAATGCCTAAAGTTTCCATTTGACAGCATAGAAATAACCATATACGGAGACCTCGACTCCTTCCAATATTGTACCAACCTAAGGGGTATTTTTTAAAACTGAGTGCCTATTAACTGAGAAGCACCTAGCTCTTTGTCATCCAAATACATTGACCCATCCATACTCACATTATTTTCCACATCCACTCCATCCACATCTTCCGCCACACCACCACCTTTGGTAAACCTTAAGGCTGAATCCACTGTCAAAATCTAGGACCTCAGCTGCGGAGGGTTCAAACTACATACAACATACAACATAACAACAATACCCAAGTCACCAAAGATATATGGTTGGCCATGTTTCAGAATGGAACCCAAGGAAACTTTCAAAGTTCCACCAAAAATAGTTTGTATCAAGTGGGGAGACATGAGTAATGAAGACCTTGCTCACATCATAAGATGGATCTATAAGGATACTGTCACACTACCCCCAATACCAGTTCAAAATTATGGCAAGGGTTATGACATAATGAAGGCTAAAGGCTACGATGGTACTAGTGGCCTAGGAAGAAATAAAACTGGCCAGAGGGAACCCATAGAACCTTTCCAAATTCCAAAGTATCTTAGATTAGGGTTTGGATCACCCGACAATGACAATCGATGTACCATTGGACTTTCGAGTGAGTGAGTACATGCTTCGAAAAGTGTCGAGACCACTAAGGAAACCCTCACTGAAACTGACTCCCAAGAGTGGGAATTTGGCTCAGAACGATCCCTAAGTGACTGTTGTCTTGATGATTTGTTTTTTCGAACCAGGGGAACTAACCTCTGAACAACGATTTTGGAAAACATTTAAAAATGAATAGGAACCAAATAGTCAAAGTCCCATTACCACTTCCCATGACATACAACACCCATCATCTGAACCCCTTCATTCCAATCCATCGGAAGTATCAGACGACACTGAAAACCAGGACTCTAAGGCCTTCACTCCTTATTTCAACAACAAATATGACACTAGTGAAGGGGAATATTGGATAGAGTTAGATGTAGAGTTGGATGATGATAATCTCATCTACAACATCACTAAATCAGTCTGCATGCTTTCCGCATCCTCACCTCAATTCACCAACATTGACAATGGCATTTCCTTAGTTTACCCTGAGCTAGTCGATTGGGACCAACAAGGCCCGCTAGTCCTAGACACATTTCAGAATGATGAGGCAATTGTTGAATTTATGGGATTACGTGAAGGCATACCTAGTGGGGACCACAAGTCAGGATTCACCATTGATTTAGACTACACGACATACTTCGGCGAGATTGCTTCGTCCTCTAGTCGCAAAAGTAAAAATAAAAATAAAATAAAAAATGAAACGTCTCTAGGTGAAAACCGAAAGGCACCTTTTGACGATAAAATAGTAAAAACAAAGGACATATTTGCGGGTGAAAACCTCTCTGAGGCGCCCAAAGATGGAGGACTAGACTTTCTCCCCGTGCAACAAGAGAAATCAACTATACTTATCAAAGACACAATATAGGATAACATATCAACTACAGAAGATCCCAAGATGGTCCTCTTTGCTGCATCATTGACTGAAGAAGAGAGATTTGAATTTCATAAATTCTTTATAGAATGAAAAATCAACTTTGCATGGTCCTATGCTAACATGCTAGGATTGGACCCAGAACTGGTTCTGCACCATCTGCCACTATTACCTAATGCCAAACTAGTGAAGTAGAAGTTACGCAAAATGCACCCTCAAGTTGCTCTATTGGTCAAGGCCGAGTTAAAGAAATTGCTAGACGCTGGATTCATACGGTCTATTAACTACGTTGAATGGATTTCTAACTTGGTTTTGGTAACAAAGCCAAATGGGTTGATCCACGTCTGTACAGATTTTTGAGACCTAAATAAAGCATGCCTAAAGGATGACTTTCCTTTGCCAAACATTGACATCATAGTTGACCTCATAGCAAGATATGAGATGCTATCCCTCATGGATGGTTTCTCCAGCTATAATCAGATTCGCATTGCTCCTGAAGACCAGCACGAAACGCCATTTACTTGCCCATGGGGTACATACTGTTGGAATGTCATGCCATTCGGTCTCAAAAATGCAGGTGCCACATACCAAAGGGCTATGACCACAATCTTCCATGACATGAGGCAAAAAATAATGGAAGATTATGTAGATGACCTATTGGCCAAATCAGTAACTAGGAAAGATCATCTAAAGGTGCTCGACACAATTTTCAAGAGACTTGAAGAAAACAAAGTCCAGGTAAATCCTAAGAAGTGTGTTTTCGGGGTCACATCAGGTAAACTCTTGGGATACATAGTTTCCTGAAGAGGCATAGAGGTTGATCTGACAAAGGTCAAAGCCATCATAGACATGCCTCCACCCAGAGGAATCAGTGAACTTAGAACTCTACAAGGCAGGGTACAATCTATTCGGTGTTTCATAGCCCAATTGGCAGATAAGTGTCACCCATTCCAATATATGTTGCGCAAAGGTATCCCCTTTGTGTGGACAGATAAATGTTAGGAAGCCTTTCAGTAAATAAAAGATTACCTACTATCAACACCAGTCCTCATGCCTCCCATTCATGGAAAGCCATTGATTCTATACATCTCGACAACTAGTTCAACACTGGGGGCATTACTAGCACATAATGACCAAGAAGAAAAAGAAACTGCCATATATTACATCAGTTGAACATTGGTCGGGTACGAACTGAACTACACACCAATTGAACGAGCTTGCTTAGCTGTGTTGTTTGCAGCACAAAAGCTAAGATGTTACATGTTGAGTCACGAGACACAACTAGTAGCAAAGATCGACCCACTCAAATATTTGTTAAGTTGGGCAGCATTAACAGTACGTTTGGCAAAATGGGTCATGATTCTAAGTGAATACAACATTTAGTATGTCGAAAGAAAGGCTATAAAAGGACAAGCCATAGCAGATCAGCTGGCAGACGCACCATTGTAGAGTGATCACCCATTAGTGGCAGATTTTCCTGATGAGTTGATACTCCATATGAAACCTAAGGTACCTTGGCCACTCTACTTTGACGGATTACACACAAATCATGGCTTGGGGGCAAGAATCCTATTCATCACCCCACAAGGAGACTCCATTCCTAAGTCTTTCCGCATCGCTTTCCCATGCACAAATAATGTGGCAAAATATGAGGCACTAGTTATAGGACTAAGAATGGCAATAAAATGGAAGATTAGAGCACTACATGTCTACGGGGATTCTCAGCTTGTCATCAACCAGGTTAATGATGACTATGACACAAAGGATGAGAAGTTGATGCCTTACAAATGGATGGTTGACAATTTCCATACATACTTTCATATGGTAACTTTTGAACAAGTTCCGAGAGCCCAGAACAAAGTGGTAAATGCTATGGCTACAATAGGCTCTCTCCTTGACATACCAAGCAATTTGCCTCAGTTGGAATTCCTAATAGAGAAATTATTGGTCCTTTCCTATGACATTTTGGAGTTAGAGGTGGTTTGTGAACTTGTTGGTCCTGACTCTCCCTAGTATCAAGATATTTATGACTACCTAAAATCTCAAACCCTTCCACTGAACCTGTCCAATAACCAAAGGAAGTCCTTCATGCAAAAATCTGCAAGGTATGCCATCGTCAGTGACACCCTTTATAGCCATAGCTTTGATGACACCCTCCTTAGATGTCTCGACACCAACAAAGCACATACGACCTTATGCGAAGTACACGATAGTATATGCGGGTCTCATTTGAGTGGTTCTACTCTAGCCAAGAAAGTAATGAGACTTGGGTATTATTGGCCAAAAATTGAAAAGGATGTAATAGAATATGTCAGAACTTGTCATAAATGTCAAATTCACAGTGATTTGATCCATGTTCCAGCACAGGAACTTCGGCCGATCACTTCTCCTTGGTCCTTCACTCAATGGGGACTCGACCTCATGGGTAAGATTCATCCAACCTCATCCAATGACCACAAATTCATCATCACCACCACTGAGTATTTTACGAAGTGGATCAAAGCCATTCTGTTGACATACATAACTAGCAAACAAATATCCAAATTCATTCTTAACTACATCATTTGCCAGTATGGCCTTCCGCAATCCATCATCACTAACAATGGATGTCCATTTAAAAACCAAGACGTACGTGAGTTATGTGTATGATTTCACATCTAACACCATTTTTCATCTCCGTACTACCCACAAGGAAATGGTCAAGTTGAGGCGTCAAATAAAACCATTGTCAAAATCCTCAAAAAGACTGTCAATGACGTTGGCCGTGACTGACATATACAACTCAACCCTACTTTGTGGCCTTATTGAACTAGCATCCATATGCCTACAGGAGCCACTCCATTTTCCCTAGTCTTTGGCACTGAGGGCATCTTGCCCATTGAGGTTTAAATTCCTTCATTACAAGTCTCCCTGAAGGGTTTAACTGATGAAGAAGACTACAGACAATCACACTTGCACAAGCTGGAAATGCTAGAAGAAAGAAGGAAAAATTCACTAAACCATCTTCAAGCATATTAGAACCGTCTTTGTCATAGCTATAATAAGAAGGTTATGGTCATGAAGTTTGACATTGGTGACCTAGTTCTCATGCAGAACCCCAAGAACCAAGCTGACAGAGAAAAGCCAAGAAATTTTGAACCAAACTGGTTGGGTCCCTACATTATCATATCTTCTTTTGGCTTTGGAGCTGATCAGTTGGCCACGCCAGAGGGAGAACAACTGACAAAGCCCATCAATAGTTTACATCTCCAAAGGTTCTACACATAGCATTAGGGGATTGGGATGAAAACTGTAAAATACAAAAAAAAATTGAAAAATGATAAAAAAATCGTTGCCTTCATGAAAACCTAGCAAACAGGTGTCTTGGCAACACCAAAAAAAAAAAGAAAAAAGGAAAAAAATAGTAAAGAGAAAAATGATTCGTCCAATAGTGAAAACCTGGCAAACAGGCGCTTTGGATAAGTACCATGGTGAAAACCTGGCAAATAGGCACCATGTGTAATCAATCATTGCTCTGCCATCTACTGTCACTTTATCTGCCTTGGCCTAGGATGAAAGGTATTTCTGCCATTATCATGCAAATCACCACCACATTCTACCCTACCTGTCATAGTGGATAAATGATTGACATCAAGTCCTGACGACCATCCATCTGGTACACCAGCAGCATCCCCTACATGTCCCTTAAAACTGGCTAAGTCTTGCACCTGACTGGGGGAAATTTTTTTATCATACAACTATAGTGGATGTCACACATGATCTCGAAAATTGGCAAAAAAGTCCTAAAAAAAGACAAAACATGGCAAAAAGTCCTGAAAAAAGACAAAAACATCATAAAAGTGCTGAAAAAAGACCAAAAACATCATAAAAAGTCCTAAAGAAAGACCAAAAACATCATAAAATGTCCTGCAGAAAGACCTAAAAATCATAAAACGTCCTAAGAAAACACAAAAATATCCAAATCAATCTCAAAATCCTAAAAATGGAGTCAAAGTAAGTCATGTCAGTTAGTCCACTTCATGGTCCGAACTACGTTGTCTTTGCGCACTTGCTACGTAGGAAAGACTCACATTTGAGTCCCCAAGACATTAGGTCAGTCCATTTAGGTTGGTCAAAATAGAATCATGGCACAATCTTGTGTCATCAATTCAAATTCATTGGTTGTGTCAAACTACGAGGTCTCTGAGTGTATGACGTAGGCAAGGCCATTTGTCGATGAGCCCCCGAGGCTGCACTAGGTCAGTCCATTAGGGTTCATGGCACTACACGGGCACACATGTCAAAATATCTTCAAGGCAAAGCGAATCACTCCCAAATGGGTAAACTCCTAAAAAAAATCATGGCAATCAGTTATTTCAATATGACAATCTCATCAATAGGTCAATCATATCATAATGACAATATCGACATATAGTCAAACACAAGTCAAACTTGGTCAAAGCAAGTCAAATCATCATAACCTGTCAAACTGTCAAACTTAGGTTAATCTTCAGATGTGTACTGAAAGATAGTCTCGGTCATTCATGCCTTAGGATGTGTCCTTCCTAAGCATCGTCACTGTCATTCGACATTTCGAGGAATCCTCTTAGCATCTAAGGATCACTCCTCTTAACATCAATTTTCTTTAGATGTGTCCTTCTGAAGAACCAACTACGTCATTTATGCCTTAGGATGTGTCCTTCCTAGGCATCGCCATTATCACTATCACATGGCATTTTGAGGGATCCCTTTTGACATGTAGAGATCAAATCCTCTCGACATCAACATTATTCAGGATGTGTCCTTCCCGAATTTGGCAATTTTTTGACATTTGTCATCAGAGCATTATCAAAGTTTTGACACTCTGGCATCTCATCATCATCAAACCTAACATCTTGACATTAGAACAATGGATATCCAGACACACTTGGCAAACACTTGGCAATTGTCTTTTGGTTTTTATCAGGTTATTAGTTTTTCAGCAAGATCCCACTAAGCAGGATTTAGAGAAGTAGTGATGTATCATGATGATTGACACGCATGACTACTAGTTTCTCAATGAGGTCCTGATTCTAGGATTTAGAAAAACAACTACATATCATGGTAAGGGATCTATTTTGTTTGTTTTTTGACAATCATGCCGCTAGTTTCTCAAGGATGTCTTGGAAACAGGATTTAGAGAAGCAACGACGTTTCATGAATTGTCCTTGTTTTTTCTGCTTGTGGTTGATTATGACAAAAAGACTGGGGCAATCACACTCTTAGTATGAGTCATGATCATCCTTGTTTGTGACTGCTTGTCTTACGTGATGGTACAACCTTGCAAACCTTGATCTATGACATATCATGGTGTTTGTTGGCCATTACAACAGCCTGCCCAATGATGATTAAGAGCAATAAATATTAAAGTCCTATGGTAAAGCTTTGAAGGATTTGATCAAAGTCTAGGAATTAACATGCAACTTCTTTGGTTTGGTCATCTTCTCTTCTTCCATTTGGTCATCTTCTCTCGTCCATCTCATGATGATATCCTGTGACACCCAAAAACATAAGTGCATCCATGATCATATAAACATTGCATAAGGTCCATACATACATCATCCATAGCAGTAAATCATATACATAATCACAAACATTGCATTAACATCCATTTAGTAAATACATTATGCACATCATTATCATCATCATCTCATATAAGTAAGCATTGCATCATCATGGCATCAAAATCATAAATAAGCATCATAGGACATACATGATACATCATAAATCAACATCATACATCACATATATCATAATGCATTAAATCAAAGAAAATCACATAACATACATGTAGGCCACATCAAAACTACATCATCATATAATATCATCTCAAAAATGTACAATGTCACAAGATAAAGTCAAGAGATGTCCCAAAAATGGAGCTCGTAGGCTCAATAATATATACATAGTGTGTCATAATAACAAAAATGCCCCTAGGGTAGACTCTCATCATCCCCTCATGGTGAAGAATGTGGAAGCTGTAACTTTGAGAATGGCACTAAAATGATAGGTGGACCTGTGGCAACCTCTGCCTATGCAACCACTAGAACTAATAATGATGGCATCATCGCCATGGTAATAGACACCGATGATGTCACTGCGGCCTGACTCCGAGAAGCTGAAGGATCTACCACTGGTGGTTGTCCTTGTATTGATCTCTGCACTGAACCAGTCGACCCATGACTATGGCTTGAATGGTGACTCGGGGTGTGCCGGTGTGAGTGATGTGACCTGTGCCCTAATGTCTGCCTTGTCCAAGGTAGACCCTCTGACACTAGTGTGACTCCTGCTGTCACTAGCACTACTTTATCTGTGGCCACTGCATGTTCTCGTCTGTGACCGTGACAAGGTAGGATATCGTCACTCAAGTGGCACTTCCTACTCATATAATGTCCAATACTATCCCAGTCTTGTGCTCACCCTAGCTAGCTCGTGAGCCATGTCCCTTGCAAGTCCTGTACATAATGTTGCAAACTGTGTACACAATTGAGCCGAGTCCTGCTAGCGGATCATTACCTGATCCCACTCTACCTGAGCTACCTTTAACTCTGATTGCAATGATTTGACCTAGGCCATGCTCTCATCCAATCTCTATTGTAAATCTTCCACCCTTTGGTTTGTCGTGGCATCCTATGGCAATCTCGAGGAGGATGGTATCTCCTCCTCTCCCTCCACCATCCACCATCTGAGGAGTCTCTCAGCCTCATCCATGGCATCTTCCTCATCATCATCATCATCAACCACATCCTCTGCCACCACCAAATCCTCCTCCTATCTCCCCACCACCACATCCTCCTCATGTCTCTCCTCCTCCGCCATGTCCTCCTCTTGTCTCCCCACCGCCATATCCTCCTCATGTCTCTCCTCCTCTGCCACGTCCTCCTCCTATCTCTCCACCTCCACCTCCTCCTCTCATCTCTCCTCACCCTCTCCCTTTGTCCGAGCTGCTCCTCTCTCTCCCCCTCCTCGCCAACCTCAAGGATGGCATCTAATGCTACCCTCGCCACACGTGGGCGTACCCTCTGGCCCTTCCTCTGTCCATCTCGTCGTCACCTTTGGCTACCTCCGCCATCATCTCCACCCCTGCCTCTATCTCCATCCCTACCTCCATCCCTCACCTAGCCTCTACCCCTATCACCACCTCTACCTCCCTGCCTAACCCTCGACACAAGAGGTGGCCCATTAGGATCTATCAATGACATAGGTCTATGTGCATCCCACCATAGGTCATAATCGGCTGTAGTCCCAGAATCGGCTACTCCACCCCTCCACCCCTCCATCCCCATGCCTGGGCTCCTAGCCCATCAATCTGCTGCTCTGCGAAGGCCACTAGAATGGCTGGCCCCCAAGAATACTCTCTAGATGATCGGGCATACTCAACTTTCCCTGCAGGTATACCCTGCTGCTCTTCGAACTGCCTAAAGACACAATGTGGCAAATACATCTCGATAATCAATGAGGTCTGTATGATTTGAGAAATACAAATCCACAGAACCCAAAGAACACCTACATGCAAGAAACCTGTCACAGAGAAAGAAAGAGAAAAAAACAAGGGTTTTGGCTCTGACAAAGTGCAAGATGTATTATTAGAGAAAAAATGAATCAAGAAAAAAGAATACAATACAAGAGATCAATCCTTATAAAGGAGATCAACACCGAAAGGAAAATATAACCCTAAGGTGAGTGCATTTAATAATTAATATTAATTATTAAATGACTAAAATATGTGCATAAAGTGAAATCTTAAGAAGAGAGTAAATTTAATTAATTACTTTACTCTAACACCCCCCCTTAAGATGAAATAGGAGACTGTCGGAAATGTGTAAAGCCATCAATCCCATAGCTTGATCCATATTGTTCCTGTGCTGCATAACCTCAAAGGTGCGAGTCAACTGAGGCTGAACCTCATCCAAATAGGACCATAACCCTCGATACTAGAGAAGAGTCATCATGCGACCCTTCCAAGTGTGATAATTATGCGGTGTGAGAGGTTCAATAGATCTATTGGCCATCCTGTGAATTGTGCCTCAACTGCTCTAAATTTTTTTTAAATTATTATTTAGTGGTCTTTCAGAACTAGACAAAAGATGTAGAAGGGGTTTGTTTGTTTTTTTTTGGTGTTTGTAGATTCTATTTTTCTGATGGAAATGACAGAAAGTAAGAGAAAACACCCCCCCACAATGCAAAAATCCAATCCCCAGTACAAACTGAAAGCCATAAAGCAATAAAAAGTAGTAACTGGTTCAGACAAATTTCTGAGTACTTGAAGAATTTACTAATGAAATAGATAGAATATCTGGAAAGAACACATAACCACCTTTCCGACGCGTATTCACTTTCAAAAAATGGAGCAAAAATGAGCAAGTTATGCCCCTCGGAGTGCAAAAAGCTCATCAGACTTTGACTACGAAAAAATGTAGCCAAACTAGAAAATTCTAAAAAAAATCCTACACCAATAGAACGGACTCGGAGCTAGCTTTCCAATGCCTATTTTTGTTCAAAAAATAGAGAAAAAACTCCCAAGTTATGACCGTTTGAGTGATAGGAGGTAAAAAAAATATTATAGAGGGCCCTGGTGGCTCTTTGGTGGCGCTCCGAAGGTAGGCGGTGTGTGGGTGGGGTGCGAGTGGTGCACAGGTGGCACACTAGTGGTGCGTGGGTGGTGCGTAGGTTGTGCTTGGGTGGCGCAAGGGCCGGCAGTGCGGCGGTGGCTGCCTGGCCGTGACTGGCTGATGCCGCCGGCAGCGGTGGCTGCGAGGTGGCTCACCGGTGGTGCGGCCGGTCTAAACAGGCAGCACCCAAAATAAACCCAAAAACTTGACTTTTTTTTTTTCAAAATTTCTAACCTCGATCTGTGTGCCCTAGGGCTGTATGGCCTTGGGGCAATTTTTTTTTCCTTCTGGTGCAACTATGTCCTAATCAGACATATATTATATGAAAATAGGGGTTTTGGACACTGCGAGCTCAATGGTGAGGTCCGTTTGAGCTCAAAGTGCACCAAAAAAAAGTACCCCCTATTCCAAAATAGAAAGGAAGATAAACACAGATCTGATGCAACCAAAACCTAGATCTCTAAATCTTTCAAAAAATTGAACAAGCTGCAGCAGATCTGGCTCTGATACCATGTAGGATTTGAGAAATACAAATCCACATAACCCAAAGAACACCTACATGCAAGAAACCTGTCACAAAGAAAGAAAGAGAACAAAACAAGGGTTTTGGCTCTAACAAAGTGCAAGATGTATTATCAGAGAAAAAATGAATCAAGAAAAAAGAATACAATACAAGAGATCAATCCTTATAAAGGAGATCAACACCGAAAGGAAAACCTAACCCTAATGTGAGTGCATTTAATAATTAATATTAATTATTAAATGACTAAAATATGTGCATAAAGTGAAATCTTAAGAGGAGAGTAAAGTTAATTAATTACTTTACTCTAACAAGGTCTGCACACTCCTCCCAATCAAATATTTGTACTATCTGCAAAGGCTTAGGTGGTCATCCTCATCATCCCATTGCTCACAGTCTCTGTACGACCTCCAGATAAATGTCACTATGGTGTCAATCCTATGCCACCACCAACCGGTCTCACCCATCTGGGTCTGCTGTAAAGTACCTGCGTAGTAATGGGCATAGGGAATCCCCTTGGCCAACTGTGGTCTCTGAATGGGAGGAAAAAATATAGCAATGTGCTCCCAAGCCCAAATCATCTTCAGAGTAGTCCCGCACGAGATACTCTCTACTCTCCTATAGGAAACATCGTGCAACTGATGGTAGAGTGTCCCCAGTAAACATGGATCCTAGGCATAACTGTCCTATCTCGTCTCATCCTACCAAGACATCTCCCCAGCCAATAGGGAATCTATGTCCCCGACGGTCAGGAATCAAGATACCTCCAATCAAGGTCGCAAGGAATGCATCAAAGCGACCATAGTGCTCTGCCATGAACTCTTATCTGATCTCATATCCCTGGATGCCCAGTCCAGCACCCTGATCTCGGTAGTATGCTAGGAAAGTCTGCTCACCATGGTGAGGGTCATAGATGATCCGCTCCCCTCGGATCGGCACTCGCAAAATCCGGTAGACATCCTCCAAAGTAATAGTGGCCTCACCTGTCGGTAGGTGGAAGGAGAAAGTCTCTGAATGCCAATGCTCACACAGCACAGTCAATAGTCCCCTATTCGCCTGAATGGCGAGCATATAGGAAACATAGAACAAACCCAACAACATCAGTCATTGTCACTCCCGTGGACTAAGCTGGTCAACAAACCAAAATGTCATCGGTCTGCTCTCTCATGTGTAAATCAGGGCAAGCTTCCTCTACAAAAGAAAAAAAAGTCGTCAGTGCCTTCTGCACAAACTGTCAGTATTATCAAAACCATTTAAAGTTACACAAACATCAAAATCAGCCTTGGTCAAATTCAAAATCAAATGCGTCGTGTTGACCACAAATGTGTCACAAAATATCAATTGTGTCGTTCCGTACTTCAAATGCATTTCAAAATGGCAATTGCGTCATTTGCTTGCTCGAATGCGTATAATCAAAGCATTTGTGTCACAAAATTTGAAACTTGTGTCACATAGACACCAATGCGTCTCATATATGTGATTGCTTCGTGGACATGGGCGAATGCATCACAATTTTATGATTGTGACTCAGAAAGGAACTTGCATCACAATTTTTGGCAAATGTGGCGCAAAACCTCATAACCCTCTAATTTTGTGTTGCACTTGCATCACGATGCAACGAATGCATCGAACGCGATGGCGAATGCGTCGAACGTGAACGCATATGCATCACAACGCATTTGTTGTTTGTCCTAGAAACTTAATTATGACATGCAAAAACAAAAAAAAAACAAAGTGGGACATGGGTACATACCGTTGGCTCCAAGCCCTCTGGCCCCCTGAATGTCCACACAATCTCGCCGCGATGCTCTATCACTGGAATCACCATCGTCGCTGTTGTCATTTTCACTCTAAGCTCTCAAAATTCACAAAGTAAATAGTGAGAATGAATTGAATTTTACCCCTTTGTCAACCTATTTATAAAGTCAAAATGGCATCTGTCAACTAGGTTATAATTGGGGACTCATTTGACCAACTTTGACCACCCCGTTGGCTTTTTTAAACATGTTAGAATCCAAAACCGATTGTGCCATTATTGTTCTAGTCACCAAATTGACTTATTAGGATCCTTTCCAAAATTTTCAGCTATCCACCCAAAATTTGAAAAAATTCCTGAGGGGGCATCGATACTCCATACCTTCACTGGGGCATGACTTCGACTTATTTTCTTTGTCACAATGCGACACGCGACATTATGACAAAGAGGGGAAAAATGTAGACACCTAAAAATGACCTAGGCCTGCAAGCTTCATTTTTACCACTTTCGTCCTAGCATAATTATGACATTTAATTATGTCTTTGGTCCACATTCGACTATTGATTAAATAATTCATAATTATTTAATTAATTCATGTCCTTTTATTCTTCATGATTATTAAATAAATAAATCTCATTTATTTATTAAATACGTCATTAATTGTCTAAGTCTTCGCTTGATTAAATAAATTTCTTAATTTATTTAATTACCTTCTATTCACTTTATTCTTCTTGATTATTAAATAAATAAGTTTTATTTATTTATTTAATATGTCAAGTGCTAATTTTCATAATTAAATGAATTAATTAATTCATTTAATCATTAGTCTTATCTCCTAAATTAAATAATTAAATTTAATTATTTAATTGCCAAATTTGATATTCTTCTCATTTTAAATAAATTAAATTATTTAAAATGTCATTCTTAACTATCAACTCATTATGGTAAATAATCTGAAAAATGGATTATTCATTATTTCACAAAGTTCACATTTGGAATTAATTTAATTCCAAATCGGTAACTTTCCTCCAAGAGTCAAGTGATTGGGCAGGTTCTTGACCCTTCCAAAACTGATCTTCAGTCTGGTCTTTATCTTATTCATTTTTGAAAATCTTTATTTTCAAATTAATTTCCTCATTTAGTCTCCACCGCCGATTTGATTATCTGAGATGACATCTTGACAGCTCGATTAATGATTTTTCCCTAACCCTAATTAGGGATTCTCATATTTAATCTAGACCTCTGGTTTTAGGTTTTGGTAAGAATTCAATCTCACCCGTCCATTCAAAATGGCATTTTCTATAAAATGCCACTTTCCTCTCATTTTTGGATTACACACAAACACACTGATATTACACATTCACTTTATGCATTTTCGTACTTGCACGCTTAGATTTTCATAGCAATTGTTGGCACATTTCATTGAGTTTTAAAATCTTTAGGCATAAACATTCTTAGTCATTTAGGCATAGGCTTTAGACATGGGATCAAATCCTTCAAAGCTTGGTGTAGGTCTTCGTTAAGGCTTGCTCGTACAATGAATATGAGGGCAACAAGTCAACCAGCAAGTAAGAATGTACTATGGAGGTAATCATGGAAAGTTTGATTTACAAGTATAACTATTTTATTATTTAATTTTCTTTGTACTCGATAGGTCTTTGGGTTTCTTTGTCATTCATTTATTTACTGCTAACACCTCTAATCTAAACCTAAAAGAAATCTAAACCTAAAAGAAACCTAATTATGACATGCAAAATGAAAAAATTACAAAGGAGGATGGGGGTACATACCGCTAGCTCTGAGCCCTCTGGCTGCCTAAATGTCTATACGATCTTGCCGCAATGCTCTGTCACTAGAATCACCAGCATCGCTGCTGTTGTTTTCGTTCCGAGCTCTTGAAATTCACAAAGCAAATAGTGAGAATGAATTGACTTTTACCCCTTTGTCAACCTATTTATAAAGTCAAAATGGCATTTTTCAACCAGGTTATAACTGGAGACTCATTTGATCAACTTTGACCACCCCATTGGCTATCTTAAACATGTCATAATCCAAAACTGATCGTGCCATTGTTTTTCTAGTCACCGAATTGACTTATCAGAACCCTTTCCAAATTTTTTTGCCGTCGACCCAAAATTTGAAAAAATTCCCGAGGAGGCATCGATACTCCATACCTTCATTGGGGCATGATTTTGACTTATTTTCTTTGTCACAATGCGACACGTGACATTATGACAAAGAGGGGAAAAATGTAGACACCTAAAAATGACCTAGGCCTGCAAGCTTCATTTTTACCACTTTCGTCCTAGCATAATTATGACATTTAATTATGTCCTTGGTCCACATTCGACTATTGATTAAATAATTCATAATTATTTAATTAATTCATGACCTTTTATTCTTCATGATTATAAAATAAATAAATTTCATTTATTTATTAAATATGTCATTAATTGTCTAAATCTTCTCTTAATTAAATAAATTTCTTAATTTATTTAATCACCCTTCTTTAGTCATTTCTTCCTGATTATTAAATAGATAAGTTTTATTTATTTATTTAATATGTCACTAACTGTCATAATTAAAAAAATTAATTAATTAATTTAATTATTAGGCTTATCTCCTAAATTAAATAATTAAATTTAATTATTTAATTGCCAAATTTGAAATTCTTCTCATTTTAAATAAATTAAATTATTTAAAATGTCATCTCATTCTTAACTGCCAGCTCATTATGGTAAATAATCCAAAAAATGGATTATTCATTATTTCACAAAGTTCACATTTGGAATTAATTTAATTCCAAATCGGTAACTTTCCTCCAAGAGTCAAGTGATCGGGAAGGTTCTTGACCCTTCCAAAACTGATCTTTAGTCCGGTTTTTATCTTATTCATTTTCAAAAATCTTTATTTTCAAATTAATTTCCTCATTTATTCTCCACCGCCGATTCGATTCTCTGGGATGACATCTTGACCGCTCGATTAATGATTTTTCCCTGACCCTAATTAGGGATTTTTAGATTTAATCTGAACCTTTGGTTTTAGGTTTTGGTCAGAATTCAATCTCACCTGTCCATTCAAAATGGCATTTTCTATAAAATTCCATTTTCCTCTCATTTCTCGATTACACGCAAACACACTGATATGACACATTCACTTTATGCATTTTCACACTTGCACACTTAGATTTTCATAGCAATTGTTGGCACATTTCATTGAGTCTTGACATCTTTAGGCATAGACATTCTTAGTCATTTAGGCATAGGCTTTAGACATGTGATCAAATCCTTCAAAGCTTGGTGTAGGACTTCGTCAAGGTTTGTTCGCACAAGGAATCTAAGGGCAACATGTCAACCAACAAGTAAGAAGGTACTATGGAGGTAATCATGGAAAATTTGATTTACAGGTATAACTATTTTATTGTTTAATTTCCTTTGTACTCAATAGGTCTTTGGGTTCCTCTATCATTCATTGATTTACTGCTAACACCTCTAATCTAAACCTAAAAGAAATCCTTAGTTACATAATCAGTGATATGAATATACACTACATAATATAACCATTATTTTTTATGCTATTGTACATTGATATTTAACCATTGCTCAAGATTAAATTTTCAAAGAGTTTAATCATGCACATGAGTAACAAATTATTTTGATTGTCAACTTCTATATATCAAATTATCCAATAATCAAGTGTATGTCTATATACAAAAATGGCATCAATGCCAACTTAAACAATTTTTTACAAAATGTGGCATATGCCATCTCAATATCTATTCAAAATTTACATGCCACAATGTCTATCTCATCCTAAACTACTGGTGGATCATCAAAATGGAGCCTCTTTGAACCATTATTTGGTTCTGAAGGTAACTGCAAAAGAAAAATTCAAACCACAATTGAGATTAGTTATACTATATAATTTAAAATTGGATAATTAACATCAAAATCAATATACATTGAATTATAATTGAACTCTAAAATTGAAATCTTGATTACCTGAAATATACGTCTCTTCAAAGGGTGAAGAGTCCTAGAATATGCCCCTCTCAAAGAACCAGTCAAACCAAGTTTTGAAATGTCAATCTATATATGTGAACAAAAACATAAAATTGATACAAGTTAGCATACAATTTTTGGTAATAGGAACATATTTACCAAACACAAAACAAAATAAACACATACCTCTTTAGGAATCTCATTTTCTTTATCTCCTTTAGGTGTTTTGACACCTCCTCCTTGAGGTGTTCCAATACCTACTCCTTCAGGAATTGTGACACTTGTCAACAAGGATGTATAGCTCATAACCACTTGTACATAAAAATGACAAGTACATATGAAACTACCAATCTTTGTTGATGTATGTATAATCAATATAAGATCTTAAAAATCTTAATTCAATCGAATTTGAGTTCAATTACCTTTCCCTTATCTAAAATTGTGCCTCCATAGTCTAGATAGTGTTGCACCTCACTCGCACTAGGTGTTTCCTACAAGAGGAAAATAAGATAAACATATAAGTTAATATATAATTTCATTAATGACATTTCAAATGACAAGCTAGTATATAATAAAAAAATGTAAACAAGTGAGTGGGAAAATATATACTGTGTGCATGTCAAGGCCAAATGAAATGGCCCTAAGAGTGCTATCAATCACCTGTGTGAGCTCCTCCTTAGACATCAACTATTAAATAGACCATGTAAATAAATATTAGTACTTGATACTATCTCTTATTAATATTCACTTAAAAACAAATGCAAGTTATGAATTTACAACTTAAATCTTACCTGTGTAACTATTCCAACATCCCCCTCTCTAGCAAGAGAGGACTCTGTAGGCTGTGCTCTAGTCACCTACATCTAATCTCCTAAAATGTCCACATCGTGGAGGTCATAATCAGAAGTGTCCAAGGGATGCTCAATGGGTTGTATAAGAGGACTCAAGCATATCTGGTGGAACATAGTGCAAGTATGTGGTACTCAAATATGTAGACATGAGGAGGAGGATGCAGCAACACTCGATCTATCACCAACATCACTAGAATATGGTTGAGCTACTGTAGAAGTATGGGAAACCAAAAGATCACTCAAAGAGTGAATAGCCTGAATAGTCTATGTGGTTGCATCCTCAATAATATTTGGATGATGTACTGGAGGTGGTCGAGGAAGGGAAGGAGGGGGAACATATGGGCATTAGACTACTCTAACTACCCTTGGTCTATCCTGGGGCATACCTCCACCGATGCCCGGGAAAGGTTTAATGTCAAAGTAATTAACATGATGCCCTAACACAAAATCAGCGTATAATTTTTTAATAAAGTAAAACTATGGTATATCACTATTGTTGTTGGGTGGTTTATCAAAAAACATACACCAATGATCCAAAAAGTTATCTATAATGTCCTTATTCATGCACCATTTTATAATTTTTTTTGGTTTATTAACATTAATTGGCAAACTGGTGCGGGGGTTAACAAATAAAGAGGCTATTTGGGCTTTTGTTATTTGGAGATCTTTCACATCTTCGTAAGACAATCCATAGGAGTAATATTCCCTCATGGTTTCTCACCATGAAAGAAAGGCATTATGTTGGGTGGAGAGGGTTTCTATATTTTTAATTATTTCCTTCAATGTGTTTGTCATCTGGGATAATCGAGGGATTATCTTATAAACATCACAAATGCCCCTCAATTGCTCCAATTTTTCACCAATTAAGTCTTCAATTGACGGGTGCAAAGGTGGTAGAGAGTTTGGAATTTGTGCATTTTCATTCTTATCCATAATACCTTATTACAATTAAAAACTAATTAATCTAATTGAAATTACACAATACAAATGAAATTATTGTAAAAAAACCCTAGTTTTTAATAAAATCCATAAGAAACCCTACTTTTTAACAAAAATCCATAAAGAACACTAGTTTTTAATAAAAATCCATTAAATATTAGTTTTTAATAAAAATCAATTAAAAACTATAGTTTTTAATTAAAATCCATAAAAAACCCTACTTTTTAATAAAAATAAATAAAAAACTAGTTAAAATTATACAAAACTAATAGAAAAATTGATTAAAACAAAAAAAAAACCAAAAACTTACCTTGGAAATTAGATATCAGCTCAAATCGGATATCTGATAGCTTGCATGTCTCTCTCACTGCACTCTAAGTTGTTTAAAATGGTTTAAATGATTTTAAATGGCCACATGTATATATTTATACTCAACCCAAACCAGATATCCGATTTGGATCAAATGTCTGATTTGAATTGCATATTCAATCCAAATCAAATATTTAATCCAAATTGGATAATCAGATATCCGATTCAAATTGAATATCTAATTTGGATCGGATATCCGATTTGTAATTCTTTTCCTTGGGCATTGCTTTGGAGCAATGTACTGAGACCCAAGCCAAAAAAAAGTCAACTCAGGATTTTCAAGTTTTTTGGTCAATGCAAAATGCAACTTTTTTCACATCGCCACTTTTTGGCCCATCATGATCCTGCACATACTCCTATTTATTTGATTATTATCCCTTGACGTGATCCCATTAATTAAATAAATTCTTTATTTTTTTAATTAATTTTTCTTTTATCCTCTATCCTTGCCCATCTAATCCTAGTCCTTCATCTTGATCACATGGATCATAATCTAAATTTGTCCTCATGTGACGAGTGTCCCTTTCACATGTCTAAATAACTCCTTGTTTAGATTCATTGAATCTAGAAACCTATCCAAAAGTTAAACAAACTTATCATCTTATCCACTCATCGATCACCTTGTAATCCTTACCATTGCCATAAGTATTTTCATCCTTATTTAAATCATAAAATTAAAACCTATCATTGATGTGCCACTTTTCACAAGTTTCATCCTTGATCCAAACACCAATCCTCCATCAATCTTATCCATCCTTCATTAGTCATTTCTAGTCATTGATTTTTCTAATTTGAAACTCTATATATAGAGGAACTCACTCTTCATCAAATGCTAATTCATGAAATTTTAAGATATAATACTTTCATGTTGTCATTTTGATCTATCATTGTCAAATCATTATGGTGTAGTCACAATAGGAGGGTTCTCAAAGCAACAATTTGAACCATGCAACAATGAGTCAACACAAAAAACTGATATGTGAATAGGAAACTTCATTAAGTTGATAATGTTACATATAACATAGGTCTCTAGGGTGAATATCTAGGGCTCATTGGCATGTTGCAAGAGCTTTCAATAATACAACTGCCCAACATGCCTTATTACATTCCCTCGAAGTGTTGAAGAAAAAAGATAATGATTCTAAAAAATCTAACTTATCACTGATCGGAATGAATCCTAAATGATTACAAATTCTTATAAATATGCTTCTCGAGCTCACATAAAGGTCCACATCAGCCACAAGGGTTCATAAACCCGATGGATGATCATGTATGAAGGTTAGCCTCAAAATATGTAAAGATAACTCTATACAAAAAATTATAACTTGCAAATCTCCAAGATAGGTCCTAATGAACCCAAGATGATTTTAAGGTGTCTCATTAAGCTCTGCATGATCTATAATAGGTATGCAGTAATAAATTTGGACAAGGTCGGCCCTAAGTGCTCTAACTGGCGACCATAGTTAAATTTTAAGAGTGATAACTTATAATAGACAAATGCAAATGATGTGAAATATAAATATGTGATAGATGTTGATGTGTAGATGCTATATCTTACTCCACAAGCTGAGAAAAAATGATGCAATAAAATACAGAATGAAATACTGAAATTGTTGCTAAATGCAACGTAAGAAAAGAACTATTTTTGGTTGACACAAGATTTCTTTACAACTAGGGATGCTCCTACATTAGACACCCAAGGTTGGAAGAAAAGTGAGTCACTCATTTTCCATGACTAAGAGGAAAACCAAGATGGTCCACCTCACCTTGAGATATCCATGATGAATCCTCCACTAGTCTTCATTTCCACTTCATAATATATTCTTTGTACTACTTGTTGGACTAGTGCTTCTTTCGATTTCAGTATCCAAAATCCACTCAATCTCCTTTGGTTCCTGATGTGGTAACTACTCCTTCAATTATTCTTTAGTACTACTACCACTTGAATATCCTTCATGAAATTAATTTATGTCTGTAGCATTAAAAATAGGTGATATACCTAATGTCTTTGGTAACTCCACTTCATATGTATTTTCAGAATCAAACTTCCTTAGTATCTTACATGGTCCAAACTTCCTCATCTCAACTTATTGTATGTACCAACTGGAAATATCCCCTTCCTCAAATATACCATCACTTCATCTCCAACAAAAAATTCCTTATGTCTCTAGTGCTCATCAACCTTCTCCTTATACTTACTGTTCATGTCTTCCATAGGCTTTCAGACCTAATTATGCAATGTCTCCATAAAATCTACAAACTCTTCTACTTTCATGGTCCTTTTATCCTCCATGTTGACATCTCTTAACTTTGTAATCCCTCTAGAGTTTATCCTAGTAACAATCTAAAATGGTGTCTTCCCTATAGTCTGTTTAATTGAATTATTATATGAAAATTTAGCTTGTGGTAAAATTATATCCTAGCTTCTTGCCTTATCTCCAACCAAACATCTTAACAAGTTACCAAAACTTATTTTTACAACCTTTGTTTGTCCATCAATATATGGGTGGTATGTTGAGCTGAAATTTATTTCTATTTTCATCTTCTTCTACAATTTCCTCCAAAAGTATCCAATGAATTTAATGTCTCTATCTGAAGCAATAGTCCTAGGTAATCCATGCATTCTCATAACCTCCTTGAAAAATAAATCAGCAACATGCACACCATCATTAGTATTCTTACAAGGAATGAAATGTTCCATTTTAAAAAATCTATCTACTACCACCATAATAGAATCATAACCTCTTTGTGTTCTTGGCAATCCCAATATGAAATCCATGCTTATATTTTCACAAGGTCTCTCTAGTACTCTCAAAGGTTTATACAATCTAGTATTCTGACTAACTCCTTTTGTCTTGCTAAACTCCCACTATGTTTCTCCTTGATCAAATTCTCCCTCATTGAAATCCTCGGTATACACAACTAACTTCCTCTGAATAACATATCTTCTTGAATGTAATAATCCAACTATCCAATATATTCTATTACTATTTGTTATTTACATGCTCTTCATGTTTCACCAAAATCTACATCATCCTCATACATATTCTTCAACTCTTCAAATCACAATACTTCTATCCTCATTTCTATCAGCAAATTTCTTCTTCTACTTAGTGCATCTACAACTTTGTTTGATTTGCCACTTTTATGCTTCAACACAAATGTATAACTCTACAAGAACTCAACCCATCTTATATGACTGTAATTTGACTTTCCTTGACTATTCAAATACTATAAGGCTTGATGATCTGTATACAACACAAATTACTTAGGAAACAACTAATGCCTCCACTTCTTCAAGGCTTGAATTATGGCATATAATTCCTCATCATAAACTGAATATCTTCTAGAATCATTTAAATTCTCACTAAAATAGGCTATAGGTCTTGCTTCTTGGCTCAACACTACTCTAATTTAATTTCCACTTGCATCACAATCAACTTGAAATGCTTTGTCAAAATCTGGTAGTGCTAACACTGGCTTCTCTATCACCTTTTTCTTCAACATTTCAAAACTCTTTTGTGCTCTAGATGTCCATTTAAAGTATTTCTTGTCTCTTTTTATTGTCTCTATCATAGGGTTACAAATGCTACTAATTTTTTTGATAAACTTTTGATAGAAACTAGCTAATATGTGGAATGATTTGACTTCTCCAATGTTTATTGATGTAGGCCAATCAACAATTTCTCTCACTTTCTCTGAATCCATCTTTAAACCTTTAGCATAAATAACAAATACCAAGTATATTTCTTCGCATTAATCAACAACTTTTCTTCTCTCAACCTTTGCAATACTTGCTAGTTTTACCACAAATGTTCTTCTCTAGTCGTAATGAAAATTACAATATGATCCAAGTAAACAATGAAAAATTTACCTAAGAATTTATTCAATACCTCATTCATCAATCTCATGAAAGTGCTTAGTGCATTGCTCAATCCAAAAGGAATCACTAATCACTCATACAATCCCTCATTATTTTAAAATGTAGTATTCCATTCATCTCCTTCTCTAATCCTGATCTAATGATATCCACTCTTGAGATCAATCTTTGTGAAATACTTTTCTCCACTCAAATAGTCCATAATGCCATCCATCCTTGGTAAAGGGAATCTATACTTCATAGTGTGTTGGAAACAAGTAACACTAAGAGGGGTGGGGGGGTGAATCAATGTTGTGCAAAAATTAAATTTATTATTCTGATCTTTAACTCACTTAAGCTTTCAACAAAAGAAATATGCACGAACAAAAAGAAAACAATCACAACACCAAGATTTTTACGTGGAAACCCTGTTAGGGGAAAAAACATGGTGGATGGCCTATCCATAATATAATATGAGTATACCCAAAAGAAAGATTACAAAATGGGAATGCACTTGCATTCACGCACACTCCCTGGAGCTCACTACTCAAAATAGAAAGGCTCACTGCCTTACAATGATTTGGATTAGACCCAAGAGAATGAATTGAAGGAATAGAATCTAGAAATGCTTGATTACAGTTTCAGTTAAGCTCAACAGCTGATCTTCTATCCTTTTGGCTGATTCAATAATTTTGCTCTACTCTACACAAACTCACACTGCAAAAACCTTGATGCACAAGTGAAACTGTGCATAATCGATTAATCAACCTTCTAATAATAACAAAAACCATTCAACACATCTTTTTCATACACAAAATGATATAATTGATCACTTATATATATCTGCAACAAAGGATTTAGTCACTACAAGTCGGCTTCAATAAAACTTAAAAATATTAGGAACTATTGGCTCAAATATTGATTAATATCCAATGCACATCCATAGTGGTCATTCACAACTTAGCTTAGACCCAAAACATAATGATCAAACACAAAAATATTCAAATAAACATTCCTTGAATATCCACAACACATTATATCAACTTAGTTGGCCACAAATGACTGATAAATAGAAAGATATCAACTAGATCACCAAACTTACACGTAGGTTGGTACCAGTCACTAAGATTTCTTGATAACATAAGAAATATATTGATAAACCTCCCATTAGATCCACAATGAAAAATAGTAACAAAAAATTTGCATGTGAATCGATGATCACCAAACTGTTGGATGCTCTGTTCTTCAGACTACTTGCAAACTATCTACTGGAGAAAATGATGACATGTGGATCAGTCACTGAGTAGGGTTGCCATCAATGAAAACACTTGAAAGCATTTGCAATGTCTCTTGCCAACAATCTCCCCCTTTGGCATTGATGGAAACACTTAGTGAAAAATGAATAAGTGTCGAATCAGTACCACCATGAACTACACTACCACTTCAAAATTCCAAAAGGATCTACAATACAACTCCCCCTAAGATGACTCGACATTTTTCATTGTATAAGTCTCCCCCTTTGACATCAATGGAAAAATTGGGGATCTGAAAAATAAAATTTCAAAACTATACAATCATAACCTAACTTACACAAATTTGAAGAAATCCGCAAAATCATTCTTCAACACACTTAAATTTGTGTCCCAGACCATTTTGAAACTCTCCAGAATTGTTATGTTGCCACAAAGTAAATAAGATAGAGTTTCTACAGCTTCAAGATTTACTGGGTCACGAGCTGCCATAACATCTTTGGCCTATTTTAATGCATTTACCATTATTTCAATCTTTGGACTAATTAGTCCTCTGAGTTTGCATGCTTTCCCTACAATCCTCTAATTTTCATGCTTCAAGCTTCTTATTTTGTCAAATAGAGATATTACCTAACCTTCTTGCTCACCAACATTGTCGACTAACAAATCAAAAGCCTCAGAAATAGTGGCTAATTGTTTTTCAATATCCTTCACCTTTTTCTCACTAACTTCAGTGAATTTTGAAAAAAATAAACATAACTTGTACACTTTTCCACCTTCAGATAGAGCATATTTAACATTTCTCATAAAGGTGGCTAGCAAAATTTTATCTTTTGCAATCACTTCTTTCAATCCACCAAATCTCTTTTCTTTAAACTCCATCTGCACTTTGATCATAGCTGATTTTTCAAAAGATTCAAAGTGAGTACTAATAGAATTTGTGAGCTTATTTATCTCACCAGAAGAGGAACCAGATGGATCCTTGACACAAGTAGGCAATAATTTCTATAGAACTCCAGATGCAAGACTTAGTAATTCACTATCCTCTATGTGAGATTTTAGAATCTTCTCATTGGCCTTATCTTGTGCAATTGATGCAACCTTCATCATATGAATTTGGGATAAAGTAGATAGATTGATTGAGATTTCATCCAATTTAGGATCAAACTCTTCTTCTTGTTCCATCAGAGATTTCTTCACTGCCTTTGTAGTGTCTCTTGCCTCCACTCTAATTTCTTAAACTTTTTCTTCTTCAACCTTGGGTTCTTTAGAGAATATTTACAGATTGCCTTTAGGCACTTCAACGTCTTCATTTTTATCCTCCTTATCCTCAACTAATACCACCTTAGGAACTTCAGTTTCCATAGGTATTTATGTATTTTCCACATCAGGAGGAATCTGAAAATCTACAGCATCTACATTCACTTCCTCATTTTCTGGAACATTTTTAGTATTTACTTCCTCAACATTAATCTGATTCTTTAGTAGAAACGCTTCCAAAATTTTCCTGGTTTCACTAACTACAACATTAGTTTCACCGATCATGAGTTTATTCACCCTTGTCTTGCTTTTAAAATCCTTCTTGGCCTTTTCAAGGAGTGAATTCATCTCCTTAATTGACATTTCTGGACATAGATCTGCAAGAATTCTTTTCCTCATATTCTCTTCTTCTATTCTAGCATTTAATCTTCTTGACTCCAAAACATCATACAAACTCTTGGGTAAACCAAACATGATTTCAACAAGAACTTTATTGAAAATGTTCATATGTTTAATTGTGGCTTCTTCAAGAATTCTTTGACCGGATTCATCAAAAGTTTCAAACCATTCATAGAGGGGCTTAATATTACCATCCTTAATAACTAAATTCTCAACTTCCTCAACTAGCATACCAGGTTTATCAACTTTCACCTTCTTTTCTTTTTCTTTTTAACTAGAAGATTTTCTCTTGTTTAACTTGACAGCTTGAGTTCTGGTAGCTTTCATTTCTTTCACAACTCCTTCTGACTCAATTTCTTCATCTTCTGAAATGGCTTCATATGTTCTTGTTCTTTTATTATTCTTCCTTTAATTGTAATCCTTGGCTTGAGATGTCTTGGATGCATGAGTGGACAAGGATGAGGAACTCCTAGTAGATCTAGTGTGGGCAAAAGATACTCCCAGACTAGCAGACTCAGTTTTTGTTGACTCTTTTACTACTTCAACTTCATCTTTCTTCTTACTTCTCTCAAAGCTTCTATAGGCAAGCCCATGATTTCTTAGAAGAATTATACTCCTTTCCTTACTCTTCTAACTATCTTAGGGTTCTGTAATTGATCATGGACTTGCATGCTCTTTTCTACATAGGTTCTAAACCTTTCTTCTGCTGGATCTAGGGGCATGCTCAATAAGTGTTCTACATACATCTTCAATTTTTTTTCCTCTTCTTCATATCCCATGGGCATGATCCATATTGGTTTTGGATCAACAACTTCAATATGGCATTGGTTAATATCCACCATGAACTAGATAGTATTTTCTTACTATTCCACAATTGAAGTGGGAATTCTTTCCCTGACATGTATCATATTCTAGAAATTTTTGAAGTACCCCCAGAGGGTAGTATGTTGGCATATGGCTTAAGGGGATTGTTTATGGCTTATTATTTTTTCATTGATGGCACCTAAAGTCATTATTGGCAAGATATGTAGAAGACAATGTGTTGCCGGTAGAAAGCATGAATAATAAGGTATTTGATCAGTTATTTGATCAGTTATTTGATTTGTATGCTTCACCGGATCATCATTTTGTGTTGTGGATCCCAAAGAAATTTTATTAAGCATGTATATTACCTTATTGGTAAGTTTTGTGGTGTTGCAACAATCTATGTACGAGTTAGGAGATTCAATAGAATTATTTTCTATTTATTTGCTCATTATGGATGACTCAATGAATGTAGCATGTCGCAGATGTATAAGGAGTAGTTGTTTAATTGTTTCTAAGTTTGAGAATATTTTTTTGGGTCCTAGCTATGTCTTAGCTGAACTTTGTGGGTGAACATTAAATATAACTTGTGATTTGAGTCGACTGTTGGAGAATATTTCATGTTTTGTTGAAGCCAACTTAGGTGATTAAAATCTTTGCTAGCAGATATATATATGCGATCGGTAATTCATTTTTGAAAAGAAGATGAAGTGGTGAGAAACTTTTAATGTGTGAAAAGAGTAGAGCATATGTATGAGTGAACATCAAAAGATGAGTTGAGTAAATTTTTCTTGAGCAGAAGAAGATTATTGTGAATTAAGGAAAAGTAGAGCAGAGCGAGTTATAGGATCAGACAAAAGGTTTAGAATTTGTTTTATGTGCTTCCCTAGAACTGAATCTAGGAATTTGTAGATGTTATCTTCTCAGTTCAATTATTTTTATAATTAGAAACATTTTGTAATGTAGTGATCCTTCCTTATTTCAAGCAGTGAGCTCTAGGCAGTGTGCTTGAATGCAAGTGCATTCCCTTTTATTCATACTTTTAATAGAGTATAAATGTGGATTAATCTCCACCATGGGTTTTATCCTAATAGGGTTTCCATGTAAAAATATTGGTGTTATGGTGTTTTGATCATCTTGTTCATGTGCTTGCATCTTTATTTATCTTTATGTGCTAAAAATGGTTTAAGATTTGAATTGAAAGTATACTTTGTTGAACATTGATTCACCCCCCCTCTCAGTGTTCCTTGAGTCCAACAATTGGTATTAGAGCACAGTTCCTCTATAGAAGTTTAACAGCTTGAGGTAGATCTTGGAATACAATGGAATCTGGTGGTCTTCAACAACAACTTATGGTGGTACTTGATGATCTTGATTAGTCTAAAGCAAAAGTAATGGAATTAAAAGAAAATCTTGTGGATCGTGAGAAATTCATTCAATCACTGAAGGATAAAATAAATGAGTCAATAGAAAAGAGGAAGGAACTTTGTGATCAGCTGAAGCAGAAAGAAAATAAAAACTTGGAAGATGTTCACCTGAATCAGACCCTAAAAGAGATAATTGAAGAATGTGAAAAAAATTCTAGAAATAATGCTACTTTGAAGCTTGAGATCGAATCTGTGTCAATCAAACTAACTAAGGAGATTGAAGAAAGGAAGAAGAATGAGGAGAATCTAGCCCAATCCTTAAAAGAAAACTCTAAAGAATGCAATAGAGTCAATAATGGATTCATTCAGCTGGATATTGAATTGCAACAATCCAGAAACAATGAACAAGAACTTGAAAGATAGATATTTATTCTCAGTGATGAACTCACTACTACAAATGAGTACAAGGAGAAATTTAGGATCAGTTTTGCTAAGCTTGATGAGATTACTAAAGGACAGAAGGATGCAAATGATAAGTGAGGTCTTGGATATGAGAAGGAAGAAAGCTCCAGATCTAAACATAAGGATTTTAGATAAAGAAATTAGATGAACAAAGGCAGAAGGTATCTAGTAAGACAACCCTATGCTTAAAAGTTTAATGGTTACTACTTTGCTTGTAATAAATTTGGTCATATGGCTTCTCAGTGTAGAAGTAAAATAAATTCAAGAAGCCCATCATTTCATGGTTAGTGTTTTAGTTGCAAAAATCTTGGTCACAAGCCTATTGAGTGCAAAAGTATGTCTGTCAATTTAAGAAATGTCAAATGCTATACTTGTGGAAGATTTGGGCATGTTTCTAATAAATGCAGATCAGGAGGAAATCAGTGAAATGAGTGGTCTAGACAGAGAAATATGGTGTGTTATAGTTGCAATAGATTTGGTCACATTGCAAGATTCTGCATGAACAAAAGTATGGACATAAGATGTCCGGTATATAGAGGAATAATTTCGCAAAAATATGACAAAGGAAAATGAAAAGTAATTGTGGAAGAGATAAGAGTTTAGATGAAGAAAAAATGGGTAAAGAAGAATGGATCTGATGAAGGGAATAAGCCTGTACCAAAAGCAACCTCTGGTAATTCCTCCAGAAATTGATCTTAGGCCATTGGCCTAGGGGGAGTTTTCCAAGGAAAATCCTTTGGCCCCCTATTGGTAGCTGGCACTGAAATGCACAAAATTGTCAGTAGTTGTGATAAAAGTTTGAAAATGTATCAATGATCACTTATACAGGAACATGAGAAGTAGAAGGTCTGCAGATAAATTTTTATTTTGTTGTCTAAGAAAATAGAGTTACCAGAACTCCTAGGGAAAAGTATTTAATGCAACTAGAAAGGTTAGGTGTGTGAAGACATAAAAGGGTATTTGAAATCCTCATTTTTCACATTGCATTGAAGAAGAATAGGAGGAGAGCCTTTGCAACGAAATCTTAAAGGAGGAAAGCAAAATTGGCAACAAATTCTTCAGGTATTTCGGTTGCTTGTAGAATTTCAAAATTTTGTCCTTGGTAGAAAACCTTATTTAGTACAAAAAGTAAAATGAATAAAATCAAAGGAACAATGAATTTGGATGAATATAGTAGTAGGAAGATCAGAGATGTAAGAAATTTGTTGCCACTCAGTGAATTGAAGTGGCTTGAAGGTACAAAACATAAGAATTTGGACATCTGGAATGAGTTTCCTTATTTCGTCAATGTGGAAGTGGTCAAGTTTATCTTGAAAAGATTAGATGATGATATCCTTACTCTGGATAAAACCTCTCAAATTTCAAAAAAGGTGATAAAAAATCTAACATGATTATTTAATATTGCAGATGTTTCGAAAAAGAAGTCAATTCAAAATCAAGTGGTTGAAACCCTAACCAGAGTAAAAGGATATCAAAGAGCTCTGTTAATTTCAGCAATCAAAGATCCAATAATGAGGTACATTGCACACGAAATTTCATATAAAATTTTCTTCAGAAACAAGGAAGGATCAACCTTGGTAGGCATAATTTACATTTCTCACAACATGATAATGGAAGATGAAGAATTTGATCTTTGTGGATTGCCGAAGGATCAATTAATGGAAAATGTTCAATTGATGAAGGATGTAGATTACCCCTTTAGGTTTGGTACCCTACTTATATGCATTATGTTGTGCCCTTAGCACACACACCCCATTCGGAATAGGGACCCTCTCTTTCCTTCACCTTTCTAGGTCATTTTTTTGTCGTCACCTCATTTTGCATGCCCCCTGTTTGGTGTCCCAAATGGTCAGCTAAACTCAAAGTATCATCTCAATTCAACCATGTTTCATCCCCCTCAAATTTTCTAAGTCAGGTCCCTTTGCAGAGATCCCTTGGTAGTTTTCCTCTGCCAGCGTCCATGGCATCCTTTGGGTCTGCCCTATTGTGTTTGTTGTCTCAAACGGCCAAAGGACCTCGGCCTTCCATAGCCTAGGACATGCTATCTTGATTGCTATTTCCCCATGCTTTCAATAGCTTATAGTCCACGGGGGTCATCGGACTTGGTCTGCTGGATATCCCTTCCCAGGTTTCCGTCATGCACTCACCCTTCCCAAACAACCATCCTCCATCAGAGTTTTTCCTATCGGATCCTGGGATCTTCTTCTCCGGTGGTTTTCCACTTAATGTTTCGAACGACTATCTACCAACTTCCTTCTGACCTCTAGGTTTCGGACCCCTCACGGTCATTTTCAAATTTCAAACTAACCAAATTTCTAGCTGCCATATGCGCATTTATTGATGGCATTTAATGCCATAAAATTCTATAAATAGGCCAATTTGACCTGTCATTTTCACATGTCAGGAAAACTAGATCATTCGTCATGTTCCACCCTCGAGCCCGTAGCCTTCCATCGCTGGTTCTTTGCATTCGTTGGTGGTTTCATTGTCTTCATTCATGGGGTTCTAATGGTAGGTTTGTTGTCCGTGCCTCATTTTATGTTTTTCTTTCACTTTTGAGGAAAGATAATGGATAAAGGGGTGAAAATTGTATGCATTGGATAGAGAAATAGGAGGTGCTTAAAACCCATGTAGTAAAATTTTAAGAAAACCTCATAATCACCTGCACAGTGCACATAGAACTTCACTTCCCTAGTGTCATTCTTCGGCCATGGAATTCATGGCTCATGGGCCCACTGACTCATGTTTCCATCATTTAAATGCTAAAACAAAACTCAACCTCAAACGATGGACCTACCTTTTGGGCCTGCCATGGCGGGGGGACTCTCATTCCTTCCTGTTGAAGTGAAGTCCTACGCATCGCCTGAGTCCACCCCCATGGGACTCCATTCCCAGGGCACCATTTATTGTCTGCCATTTCAAATAGAATTTTGACTACTGCTTTCCCACTCCTAGACCCCAGTTCTTTCCTTGATTAGTGGATGGAGAATGACCATACCAAGTGTCATCTAACTCCCGGTCCGTGGACTTCTATTCATGGGCCACCATGGTGCCATCCCCATTTCTCATGGCTTTCAAGAGGCTTCTTTTCATCCTTCGGGCTTTGATCATCCTTCAATCATGTGAATAAATCAATAAAACTCAAGTGTCCCAGCCTTCAGCGGGTCATTTCTATCGAACTTCCATCATCGGGACTCTGTCCTGTCTCAGTCGTTTCCAAGGAGAAAACCACCTTCGCCTTCTTGACCTGCAAGGCCTAGTGCCCCAATTTTCGATAAAACCCTCTAAACAAAGAAATATAGAAGCCAAGTTCAAGACCAGGTCTGGTCCTTTGGGTTGCTCTCATTAGACTTTTTCCCTTTGTCTGTTGTTTCAAATGACAATTATCAAACGGCTTCCCATCCCCTCTGACCCGAACACTTAAGCTATTAGAGAGTTGTGCTGACAACCTTCCAAAATCAAGGTCTCGGTTGGAAGAACTCCATCCCTAGAAGGATACCTCACCATAGTCGTTCCAAATGGCTAACCTCAAATGATGAAGCTCCATCCTAGTATTGATCACCTAAATGATGACCCAAATGCCTCCTAATCCAAAAACAAGCTTTGACCCACATATTGAAATTGGATGCTCTTCTCCATGGAATTTTCAAATTACCTAAATCTAAAGATGGAGGAAACCATACATATTTCCCTTCCTTGTTTTCCCTTCAAAACAACCATCCTAAAAGGGAAGTCTAGCCTCTAGGACCCAGACCATCCAAACTCCCTCCCATGAGCCACTGACGACAATTTAGACCAAATGTTAGATTTTGAATGATGAAGTATCCAAGAAAACTCTGTTTGTAGGGATTTGACTAACATTTTTCATTTTCATGCTTGATTATGCTCACATTGCCTCTGTCTATAGAATATATGGAATCATTTGCTAGACCCTCGAGGGTAGTCATGGAGAAATACAAAGGGAAGAAAATAGGAAAAGCTCCCTGTGGAAAGGAAGAAAAAGACCAAATGAAATACTAGTCCTAAGGGGAACCATTGTAATCTAAAATCACCATAGGTTGGAAGATCTCTGACACCAATATCAGGCATATTGATATTGATGAGTTCAAGCAAAGGGTCAGGGTCAACCCAATGGCAGAGACTGGAAGATTAATTAGAGGCAGTGGAATACCCAAGGCTGTAGGCTTCCCTCTTGCTCTTATTTCCCTTGAACTACTAATGGATTGTAGGGAGGTATACCAGCTAGAGACCTAGACAATAGTGGACAAGGATGGAAACATTCTAGTGGACATGTCTGCAAAAGCAATAAAAAATACCTCACATTCCTACCTTCAGGGAGATGGAATTTCCAACCATAAAGGAGTGCAAGGTAATGTGGGACGAGGATCCCCTAAAGTGCAAGAAGCTCATAAACCAATATTGGCTAAAAGAGA